>PVJX010007615.1:0-70254 GCA_004027295.1 Dolichotis patagonum
AGCTCACAACTATTTTCTAACAGCATTGACCATGTAACTTTTGCTCTTACATTCTTTCCTTAGAAATGGCAATAAGATCATCAGGTTTTGTTGACTCTAATCTTACATCTGTTGTTTTAAGAGACAAATTTTAAGACTAGCTAGGGGATTCGATATATAATCTTGAAAACACAAGTATCTGGGGATAAAGCAAAAATTCACACACACAAAGTATGTTAGAAAAAACATTTTCAGTTTATTCCACTAAATGACACATTACCATGAATTCCCCTCAAAATAGTCCCTCCCCCTTGGAACACACCTAGCCCTTCATTCTTGCTTTTTTTCTGAAGCAGTTCTGGAGGTCCTCCTTCATGGGTGTCTTTAGTTATACTGTGGTGGCTGCCTTAATGTCCTCAGTGGATTCAAAGCATTTACCTTTCATGGTCATTTTGACTTTGGGGAAGAGCCAGAAGTCACACAGGATCAGGTTCAGTGAACAAGGTGGATGAACACACACCATAATGTGTTGACAATCCTGTCTGTCCATTGGATAGCCCTGAAAATAGCATTCACTATGTTTTTTAATCACAACTTGTAAAGACATCAAAGAAGACTTCCAGAACTGCTTCAAAAGCAGCAAGAATGACATGTGTTTGAAGCAAGGGGGGAATATTTTGAGGAGGAATAATAGCCATGTTCCACTGTAATGAATTTTAAAAATTAAACCATTCACTATATCTTTTGGTCACATTTATAGATCTGGTTCCATATTGTAAATTATTTGACTAGTGATATTTATATTATATTACCTTAAATAGTATCTGATCTCTTGCTATGTGAGAACTGCATTAGCATCCATTAGTGATGGTGTAACAAAGGAAAGGCAAAGATCTACAGTTCCATTTTATATATATATTACACAGAGCCATGGAGGACATTGGGCAAGTAGAGAAAAAGAGCTAATACTTCAAATACCTTCCAAAATTAGAACTATCTTAGTGTACCTTGCCAGTAACTCTGGAAGGTAAGTTTTACTTGGCATTGCTTCTACAGAAATCTTCAGTGAGTGTTTTCCCTGAGCTCTCCATGGGGATCTGGCTGGTTTGATTGATGTCTGCCTGTACAGAAGGGCCATGTGTTCCTTGCAGCCAACAAGTGTAAAGTACACATGGAATCTCCTGGCCAGTGGCTGCTTGGTCACCTAGTAGGTCCTATCTTGAACCAGAAGTTTCTCTGTTTCTGCCGGTAGATATTTTTAGATTGACCAGAAGAAACAGAAAACGGTAAGTGTTCTTTCTGTTCAATAATGAGACAAACTTCATTCTGAAAGTAAGTTTCTCTGTTTTAAGCCTAATTGGGAGGACTTCACCTAATTTGCAGCCAAAATGATTTTTCAGGCACATTGCATTTCACATAACCATATTCATCTTTATGAGGCTACTTTACAATAACGTGAAGCAATTTTCCTCTAGGGCTGTATTCAGATCACAGAAAACTGTACTTAAGAGGTTGTATAATGTAAAGAGACTGTACAAGGTTTGACTCTTGCAAAAAAACTTGGGTTTCAAAGAGAGGAAAATGACCAATTAGCTTTGTGCTACCATAATGGTCCAGCATCTTAGATTCACCATAATCCTTTTTTTCAATCCATACTATTGCAATAAGAAAAAAAGGGAGCATAAATTGATGTAATGTATAAAATCTTGAATAGTGATAGCACTTTTATAACTGTAGTGAAACAATGGGAAGCCACATTTTAATTTGTATTACTTCTCAGAATGTACAGGGAACTCTCAGCAGAACCAAAAAGGATCAAATGAACATTTAAATTAATTCAAACTATTAATTGCAAGTAAAAATTGTAACAACAATTTAGGCTTAAATTACTAAAGTAGAAGCTTTCTTTTTAAGTTCATCTGTAAGAATTATTAGGATACACCCCATAAACATGAAATATCACTCACAAAATTCAGAATCGTAAGTGTTTAAATGTGCTATAAATCTCTCTAGAACTACATCATATACTTAGTGATTATCCTGGTCATGCAAAGGTTGGTTATCTTCAATATTCAATAATTAATATCAAGCATGTAGAAATAGTAAGATAGGTAAATCTAGATTCTGGTGATTTCATTTATGGGTTTGTTTTCTTACAAACAGTGCTAGAGTAATGAACATCACAACCTAGTAATTATCACACTGTGTCTTGCATGTATTGACCAAGCTTTATTCCAGGACCCGGCCAAGCATATCACATCACAGCCCATCAAAGTCTGTAGGACAGTTACTAAAACTCCATCCATCTTCTCTTCTCTAGTGCAAACTTTTTTTATCAAAAATAAAATTGGGCAATCATACATGGACTGTCCATTATAAATCTAGCAGAGAGCTAAGTTCTAGGGAAAAATAAGATGCAAGATTGATGGCTTTCTTTAATGCATGGACAGTCTAAAGCAAAAGACAATTCATAATTGGAAAGAATGGTAAAATGTGCTACATGTAACTGAAGAATTAAAAGCAGGATGTAGTGTGACATCTGCTGTGGAGATAATTCTGCATGGAGGAGTCAAGGAAGGCCTGACAAAGGAGGTGCTGTTTGTATCTCAAAAGGCAGATGAGAAAGAGGAAGGTGATTATGACGCAGGTAAATGCAGGTGTTAAGATCAGTATTCACAGAATGGCAAGCCAGCCAGCACTGGAAACACTGGCAATAGGAAAAACTGGAGAGAAGAGGTGCTACAAGGTAGGTAGGAAGCAGCCCGTCTTAGTGTCCTTCTAAAGGTTTGCTTAACAACATGGGAGCAGCTCTGTTCCTAGTTAGAAGGAGCCACTGGCTCATTTCCAGGAGAGCAGTGTCATCACCACACTTGCAGTTTTGGAAACTGCACCAAGTGGCTGCATAGAGAGCATCAGAAGGGCAAGAGAGGCATTTGAGGGGCAAGAGAAAGATAAAAAGGCTGAGTGTACAGCAATACTGAGGCAATGGACGTGGGGGAGAATGAGACTCCTGATTGTCGCACAGGCATTTCAAGAGTCCAAAATTCTTGCATAGAGTTGGGCATTCAGGAAATTTGTTTGTTGGTTTGTTGATTTTGTTTCTTAAAGAGTCCAACTTTATCAACCAATTCCATGTCATTCTGTTTCCCAACCCGTCACTGTTTTGCCTGCTTTCTTGCTATTAATGGAACCTATTGACCGTTCTGCCCAAATTTAATTGTAACTTATTCTTTCTTACAGTGCAATGATCCTGAAATAATAGCAATGGCGCTGTTTACATCCCAGTGCCAACTTAAACTGCAATTAAGTTACAGTTCCAAGTTATTAGGAACTATTGTCATAATAGCTATGGCTGCCTTTATCTTGCAAGTGCTGAGTTGTGAGATATGTAATTATATGCAGGAATAATTAGTTTTAGATTTATTTTTCTAATTATATTAATTGAACAGGGAAGTGAATTAAAAAGTATGAAGGGCATGGTATAGTGCTTCCTGCAATATTTTCACAGTGAATAAAGAAACGATTTTTCCCAGTAGCTGAAAGCAAATCTTTGTAATAGCGCAATGCAAGAACAATGAGCCATGCGTCACCTCCAACTTCAGTGATTTCATTACATTGGCCATGTGGAGTCATCACTAGGGCTAATTTGAAAACGGGCCGATGCCCAAAGCAAGCAGAAAACTTTCTGGCTGTCTCGCTGCGGCTTTGGATGTGCAGTAAATATGTGGAATTTCCCTGGAAGACAAGCTCAGTAGCATCTGAACCCATCACTCTTACATACCCATTGTCCTTACTTCCCACTTTTCCCCAACTTCTAACAATGTGTGATCTCCCCAAACCCCCCATCCTAAGGGTGTCCTCCATGTCCATCCAATCCAGCCCTGGCAAGCTCTGGGGTCCTTTTTCTCATCAGGGCAGTGAGTACTGGAAATGAAGGTGCTTCATCTCAGTTGATGCAATTCCTTATACATACCCATCTGCTCTTCGGTGCTACCTAAGTGAGAGCAAAGTCCAGCCTCCATAGGAAATGCTTAGGGAGCCCAGGCTGACCAAGAGAGGGGAGTGGGCAGGTTCTCTCAGTACCTCTCCTCTATGATAAGAGCTTACAGAACCAGGCTTATCACGGCTCTGAAGCATGGCCATCAGCAGTAACATGGCAGACACCTTTGAATCTCCAATTGTGACCATCCTGAGACACAGTTGTCTTGTATTTGCCAGTCAATGCCTTTATACAGCTCAGGTGTGTAGTGATAGAGACGTAAACATGATCATGAAAGGATACCACACCAATGAAAATTGACCAACCCTTACATCAATAAAAGGAAAAAAGTACTTGTTTTGAAATGCAGGAAAATAAAACTTCCTTGGAATAATTATGTTTTTCTTTGAGAAACTGCATTGATTTACACAATGATAACAAAGACAAATGTATTGTCTTTATTGAGTTAAAATAAACACCTTTAAGTTTTATTCATAATTTGATGGATAAGAAACAATAATCAATGGGCTGGGGATTTAGCTCAGCGGCATAAGCACCTGCCTTGCAAGCGTGCGGTCGTGAGTTCAATCCCTGGTACCGATAAAAAAAAAAAGAAACAATAATCAAAAATCCAATTTCAATTTCATTCATTAGCATCATGAATATATATAGAAACCCAGTATGTTCTACAATAATTACCTACAACTGCTATGAGCAAGTCAGACTCTAATCTTCCCAAAAGTTATGAAGATGGGCATGTTTCCATTTTATAGATGAGAAAACTAAGGTCCAAAGATAGAGAAGCATTGGCAAAACATAGATCTGAACCACATCAGCTTGGTCACCCTATTCCATGGCAGTTCAGTGAGCAAGGTGTCTCTGAGAGCCCCTTGGGGAGTTGGGGCCAAGGAAGACTGGCAACATATGCATGTAACTGTGGTACTGACTACGTATGGTGGCCATATCAAGAATGGCTAAGGGATAAAGCAGCTCAGAGGGGAGTGCTCCATTTCTGAATGGCATGAAAGTTCAGACTACCTAGAAGGGGAAGCGTGTAAGGAGATGGGGAGAAATAGTCTACAAGGCATCCAATAACACAATAACACTTGAAAGCAAAATCCCCCAAACATTTAACACTGAGTTGAGTATAGCAAATGCTCAGGAAATCCCTACTGATTTAAGAAGCTCATTACCACTGACTATTTTTCACTATCTGAATCCATATGTCATATGAACTCAACCCGTCATGAATACTGTGGCCATATATGATTTCCCAACTTTCTGTGGGATCACTTCAATTTTTATTTCTTTCCTACTCTGCAGAAATCAATGTTTAGTGCTTTGTATTAGAAAACAAACAAACAAAAAAGCCAGGAACTAAAACATTTCTCACAGTGTCTTTACTTTAAACAATATTCCCCTAAGGAAAGTGGACTTTCATTTTAGGGTTGCTTGTCCTTAGTTTATGTGCTAGCTGCTTTTCTGTAAATATAACAAATATCTAAGATGATCAGCTTATAAAGAAAAAAATGTTTATTTTGGCTCACAGTTTTGGAAATTCCAGTTCACGTTTGGTTGGCCCTTGGCTTTGGGCTTGTGGTGAGAAAGCACATTAGGGAGAGAGCTTATTAGGGAGTAAAACCACTCACTTGCTGGCCAGTGGGTAGCGGAGAGTGAGGAAGTGGCCCACAGTGCCACAGTCCCTTTTAAGAGCACATCCCCAAGGATCCAAGACCTTCCCCATGCCTTAAAGGTTCCACCACCTCCCAATGACACCGGTCTAGGCACATGTTTTAACACGCAGGCCTGTTGGAACTCAAATTCCAAACTCTGGTAGTTGGGGAGACAGTATGGCTTTCAATGAACTTGCCAGAGATCTGATAAGGGAAAGCTATTTCTCAGTTCAATGCTTGCGATACTGAGGTGCCTGCTAGAGGGCAATATATGTTAAATAATAGGGTTGTTTGGGGAATAACTCAAGTTATTTTTAGTTCAAAAGCAAGGGCCAAGGCCTACGAGACACCCAAATGAGTCTCTGTTTAAACAGAAAGACCCAGACTGTCCACAGATACTTCAGGTGAAAAACAGCAGCCTTTGAGCTTGTGCTGTTTTTCCAAAGGATTTATCACAGGCACCTTTTTTTTATTGCTTTTGCCCTTTTCCAAATATCTTCACAAAATAACCTCAGCATGACTTAAGGTAGCAAACCTCCCCCAGTATCAACTGTGAAGTCCTAGCCTAAAAGCACTGTCAACTACCTGAAAGAACAGTGACAAGGGAGGGAGGCAAATGTACAAGGACAGAGAGACAGTGCGTGAGAGCTGTACTGCACAGCAGCTCTTTGTCTCCACAGGTGACTGGAAAAGGCTTTCAGGGGACTGCATTTATGAAAGAACCAGAGGGTCAATGTTGGTGGTTCTATTTCATTATTTGTAGTGCACAGATTGTATTATCCTAAGAATCAGTTGTTTGATTTTGAAAAGATCCTGTCAGCTGGTAATTTTTGTGCACATCTATATAGCTAGGATATATCCTGCCAGGAAAGAATACACGAAGGTAGTCGATGTCATCCCATGGGCCATCTCAACCAGAATCATGCCTTCTCTCATCAATGGCTTATTTTGTCCTTATGTATCTTCAAAACAGGGCATCATCAAGATGTTTCGTAGGAGGCATCTACCATACTTTAAAATAAAAAGTTTCACATCAGTTCCCTCCTCCCCTTCAAGAAATACAGTTTAGGAAATCAGATTAGACAGCAAGTTTTCTAAAGGAAAGCCAATGCAGATATATGAACAAACATCAGACGGCCCTATCTGATAAAAACACAAAAGACGTCAGCCCAGGTCTCCAAGGAAAGAGACTCTGCCGAGCACAGAATGGCACTGGACCCTGAGGTTCACCATGTGACTCAGCTAGGAAGCCAGGTTGCCAAGCAAATTGGCTGTGAGCTCTCTGCTTAGTCTCCTAAGAGCACTTTACATGTCAACAACTTCATACAAATTTTAGTACTCCAAGTCCCAGGAGCCTCTTGATGCAAATCTACAGCAGTGTAGAGTAGCTGGGCACTGGGCAGCTTAGAACTGGACAGCACTGATCAACTCCAACCTGCTCACATCTGAAAACAAGTCTCCCCCAGGAGCTAAAAAGTTCTCAGATAATTTCATGGGCTCCCAGTGGGTCCAGAGATCCACTCAGCATGCCCTTAAGTTCAAGGGGACTCCTAAATGGTAGAGCTGTTTTTCTGCTATCCTTATCAAACTTTAGCTCTGGAGGAGCAAATGCAATATACATTTGGCCCAGCCCCTTTCGATGTGGGAGAGAGCCTCAGAGGCTCAAACCCTGCAAGATCTGGAGGGCATTTGTCACCCCCAGGTGCCAGCAACAAAGATGTGTATCTGTGGGCATGGTTCACAATAGCCCAAAGGCAGCAGTGTCCTGGTAAGCCTTAAAAACACGTCACTGTTTGAAAACAGGAAGTGCTCAGAGAGGGGGTGTGTTTACATCCCACGCATCTACACTTTGGAAGACTTTGCTTTTGGAAACATGCTCAACTGTCAAGTAAACTATAGAGCCTTGTTTCTATTGAATGGTCTTACAATGTCCTTCCTTGATGTATTAGTCAATTTTTCACTACTATAATGAAAAACCTGGTGCAGTCTAATTTTGTAAAGAAAAGACACTTATTTGACTCATAGTTTTGGAAGTTCAGGGCACAGTGCTGGCGTGGCCTCACCTTGGAGAGGATCCTCTTGGTTGTATCACCCCATGCATGCGTGTTTCTTCTGGTTTCTCATCCTCTTCTTACAAAGCCCCCAAAATTCAGACATGAGGTCCTTAATGACCTTGTGTAACCTAGTCATCTCCAACGGTCCCACCTTCAAGCATCCTAGTAGAGTTTAGTTTCTACCCTCTCACTACCTCACAAGGAGGATTAACTTCAGCACAGAAAGTGTTGGACACCCTCACCTTATCAGAACATCCTCAATCTGTGCCTGCTAGTTCAGGCTCTTTTGGGGTTGCTCCCTCTGGCCTCATTGGCCGAATCTCCCACCCTGGTTTGGCCCTCAAATTTTGAGAATCCTAGGGTTTTATTTAAGGCCTTTCTTGCCTCTGAGACTCTCTGAGTCTTCCCTGGAGTGCTTCATTGAGCTGCTCAGGATATCTGCATCATCCCGTGTTCCAGGCCTTGTCCTAATATGCATGTGCATCTTTTTCCTGGAGAACCTCAAGCGCCTAAAATACAGCAGTGGCAAATATGAACTTACTGCCTTCACTGTCAGCCTAGCCTACTGCAGGATCCTTCTAAGTTAACCTTATTTAACAAACTTCGGTGACTAATTGGCCAATGCAGGATCTCACCGGGAGAAACTATGTGTGGAGGGAAAAGGAATAAGGGGCTCTCTGCAGTGTTTGCTCACTTTCTTGCAAGCATAAAGCTGTCCTAAAATAAAATCTATTCACTTAAAGCAAAGCAAAGCCAAATCACTCCTGCAATCTCCTTTTCTGGATTCTTTATCCTGGTCTCAGGTCATTCCCAACCTTCTTGTCAAGGCGGCCTCACCCATCAGTTCCCACCAGACTAGATTTCACATAGGAAACTGTATTTCCACAGCTCTGCTGCAAACAGATCATTTTCCTTCCTTGCTTTCCTTGCCTGGGAAATTTCTACTTATCCCTCACCTAGCTCTGATTTTATCTTCCAATGAAACTTCTCCAGACAGCCAGCTTTTTCTCTGTACCCTCACTGCGTTTCTCAACATGCATATTCTGAATTATCTGTTTCCATGGTGGGCTTTGTCACATGTTTATAAGCTAGAGGGAAGGACTATTTCTTTTGCAACTATTTATCTTCTGCATCTAAGATAGTAGCCTGGGATGGAGGAGGCACCTAATGTGTATCTTGAATGATGCACGCATAAATGAGGACAAGAACACATCTAGCCTATGTATCAAATTCATAGCCAGGTCTCTACTGTTGGAAAGGCAGTGTGATTTAAGCAGTTAGGATACCTATCTGGTAAGAGAAAAAAAATAGATAAAAATTAAAACGTTAGATCACCCTATGTATGCATTTTTAACGTAAGTATAATGTTGACATTCGGTACATTTTTAGGCACTAATTTAAAATGATTAATAACTAATACATCTCAAGAGAATTGGAAATTTCTGGTTCTGGACTCCTGAGTAGAATAAGTTGTCAAAGTGATGAATGACTGATTTTTTTTTTTTTACTTTCAGCATATCAGTATTCAAGTATGTTGTAGCACTTCAATCCAGGCTATCTCAAAAATCCAAGTGACTTCTAGTTAAAAGGTACCATCACCCTTTTACCAATGGTTGGGTAATGAGGAACAGATATGAGCAGTACACATATCTGTAATTGTAATCCCGGCTTCTGTTAATAATTAAGTGTAACAGGCTCTAAGTTCAACGTCATACACGGATCCTCCCACTGAACCCTCACACTGTCCTCATCAGTTCCTTTTGCCATGGCTAGGGACAGTTCTTTGGACTGAATACAAGTTTATTCTTTTTCAATCTGCCTCTTACTAGTGAGGGCGCTAAGAAGAGTCATTGAAAAAATTTGTCACAGGGAGATGTAGCATCTTCTAGGCTTCTCCTAGCCAACCTACATTGCAGAACATCTTGGGTTGGAGAGATAGAGAACCCAGGTCCAGATGTACAAGTTGAAGCTATGGGTATCGCCTGTCAGGTCCACATCCACCCTCACTCAACTGAACTTCACCTGGGAACTCAGGAATTCAGGGATGATTGATGATCCCGGCACCAGTATTTTAATGGTGCCACAGAAATGAGAAGCCAGCCTGTAGTCAATGGCCAGCAAAAAGGACCACAACTATGTTACCTGTCTGCTTTGGCATGGAACTCTAGCATCACTCAATGTGATGACCAAGAGCAGTATATTCATTCTGAGTTTTTTTGTGTGTGTTCTCCCAGCTCCTCAGGAAAAAGGCAGTGCACCATGGGTCATCTTTATAAATCAATCCAGGAAAACCACTTTACATGGAGCCACAAACCATTTTCCACCAGACAGGACTTGTCTTACTGGCCATTCAGCTCATCTGCAAATCTCCCTGACTTGGTTCTCCTCATCCAGGACCTGCCAGTCAGCTCCAGGAACATGCAGGGCTGACATTTTAAAATTCCCATTAGTCCTTCTGAACAGCCAAGCGTGGCTTTTCATCACATAGCCATGATAAACTCACACACGCATCTACGCTTCAAATTGCAAACAAAACTTGTTTTATGCATAATTACATCTCTGCTTAACTGAAAGGAGTTGAGCACAGACTTCAGAAGTGCATTTATAATTGTTTGTTGACATGAATTCTGTTATTGTACTTAAAATTAGCCGTGATTTGTGAGACCTTATCATTATCTCATTAACATACAGAGGTTGTTTGGTTGTATTTTAAAATTCTTATTAACTTGATATGATGTCATTCTGAGCATAAAACATGTTTCTTTCATAGATAACCAGGCACCTTCAATTTTTCTTTATTCCATAAAATCATTGCCCAATGCCTAATACCACTAAGATATATTATTAAATCAAAAGCTAGAAGCAAAAAGTACATTTCTAGCCAAAGCCCTAGAAGTAGGCCAGTTATCTATTGGTGAAAGAGACCACTTGAATTTAATTTTCACTCAGGATGGAAGCAAGCTTTCTTCCAGGACACTTGAGCTTTAACTTTTACTTTGAGTGGTAACCTAGAAGCAAGAGAAGAATTCTGACAATTCCGAAATGCCAGTTTTATAGGGCTCATTGCTGTCTTTGTAAAGATGTTGGAAGAAAAAAGAAAACACAGTCACCTTAAATATGAGCATAGATTGTTAGATATTCTTAATAGTATACGAGTAGTATTTTAGAATCAAGGAAATATGATAAATAGTTTACTTACATCCCTATAAGTCTTACAGTAACTTTTTCACACAAGACGTTCTGGGGCATTTTTCCATTCTGGTGCATCTCATGACTGGAACTTGGCTTTGTTTGCCATTGCTCACTACAGACATGGAGGAATCCTAAAGTCCAGTTAAACTCTCATATTCCGTGTGAAATGTTAAATGCAGCAATAATGCCCCTGGGCATGTACAGTGTTTAAAGTCAGTATGATCTCTGATGGACTCCGAGTTCCTTCGAGGGAAACCCTTGCACCTTTTACTTCTATTTGTAGCACCATGCCTGCAACTTAGACTTTCTGGGATACTATGGGAAGAATAAGAGTATTGTGGTCATCAAGGTCTTGTTCATTCATAATCCATGTGCCTGTGTGACAGTGACAAAATTACTTCCTGACCTCTGTCTGCAGTCAGTTTCTTGTCTTCAAAACATTCTGTAATCAACAGTATCTCCCTGGAATAATAACTGCCAAACAGGGAACCTGATACGTAAATATGTTACATGGAACACACTATTCATTCAAAACGTGAATATTATTATTATCATTGTCATTCTTATTATCACTATTACAATGGACCACAGATAAATATTTACTCAAATGTTGACTGAAATTTCCAAATGAACTTAATGAACAAACGAATGAGAAGACATTAAAAGAATGACTAAACTTGTTTCTGTCCTGCCACCAATTTACCTGACAATCCATACAGTGGTAACTCTGCTCAGGAATTTAATTCATTCCATGATTCTGAGGAAGATATCCATGTCTGTGTTCATGCAGGGAAGATGACCATGGCATGTTCATCACCCCATGTGGAGTTCGCAAATGGAAGCAAAAATCTGCCGAATGCTTCTGTTCCAAAGCCAAACTGTTTGTGAGCAGAAGTGTTCAAGAGATTAGATAGAGTATTATTGTATAATGCACATAAAGTTTTTTATGCAACTAAACAGGCACTAACTCTCAATAAATTGTAGAAAGCTCAAAATCCACACTATATAATAGTACCTCTAACTTTCCAGACCAGCCATATTTGTTGAACTGTTTCATTTTCCCCCTCAGTTTGCTTCATCAGGTTAACAGAACCGAGTGAGAACTTTCCAAATTTGTCACTTGAAACAAATTGCCAAGGTGTCTGAATTTGCAGAGATGTTGATAAATGCTTTTCATTACTTCTTCATTAATGGTAATCCACTCATTTTTGGGCACTTGCTTTTCTTCTTGTTTCTATTTTTCCTGTCAGATACCAGAAGGAGGGAGGCAGAAGTTAACAGCAAAGAGATTTGTATTAACATTATAATTAATAAGTCGCAGAATTCTAGTAAACATAAAAGGACAGTGTTAAGGATTCTACCTAGATGTTCTCTCTTCATGTGTTCATAGATGGGGCTTTACAGAGATGGCTGAATCTAGGGTATGTGAATATAGGTTAAGGATGCATGACAACTAAGTTAGTTTGCTGATTGGGTTAGCATAGTTCTAGATGTGAATAATGGAAGGCCCACCCTGGGTGTGAATGGCACCAACCAATGGGCTTGTAGCCTAAATGGAATAAAAGGGTAAGGGAGACCCACTGCTTCACTGCCTCCTACCTGCCCTGCTATAGACTGGTATTCCTCTGCCATCTCCCTCTACCATGACACACTGCCTTGGAGCCAGCCAACCACAGGCTGAAACCTCTACAAACCGTAAGCTAAAAGAAACTTTTTCTACCATAAATTGTGGCGGTTGGGTATGTTGTCTCAGCAATGAGAAAGTAACTAAGACAGATGGTCAGTTTTAAAGTGTCCCTAGAACAAAGCCAAAGCTGGGCCACAATGAAGCTGAAGCAAAATAAATGGGAAAAAAGCAAATAGCTATAAGAAAGGATGCATTTCTGTTAAGAAACTTTTGGAGGATGGGGAGGATTATGCTGTCAGGTCTGAGGGACCTAAGGGCAGAACCCCTGATAATAAGTGGTACCAACTGTGAGTGACTCTTATGCTTTACCCACCGAACAAGACATCTCATTTAGCCTTCAACAGCTTTGTTTTTTTGGTTTAATGTTGAGTTTGTCATTTTTATTATAAACAAAAATTACATAAATCAAAGAACTTGTCTCATGTCCAGAAATAGGAGTAGAAAGGGGAAAATGAGGCAGTTAGGGTGTAGTTTTAAGGAAATTCTCATTGTCAGGCTGGCAGGCACACATCTGAGGCTGGGCACCTCCTTAAGTCCTGCACCCCAGGCACCTCACTTCCTTTGCCTTAGTCCCCACCCCGCCATGATGACAGAACTAGAAAGAAAACAGCCAAAGGAAATGTAGACCCAGGGCCAAAGTTTAAACTCTTGACTACTCTGCTAGATACCAACTCAGGCTGTCACACTCAGCTTTCTGGGGAATTAACTCAATAAATTCTGAGCCTCTGATGGTGCAAGGTGAAAGACACAGAGATGAAAAGGGCAGTGCTTGTCTTCACAAATACAAAGCCAATGCTCTGGGAATCACTGCATCCCACCCAGGCTAAGAGGGAAGAAGAAAGGCAGGTAGGTTGGCCCAGGCACTGTCCCACATCTTACTCCAGTGCTGGCAGGCAGCATGGAAAGGGCTCTTACCCACCCCAGCTCATTCTCCACATCTGCAAATGGCAGCAATGCCCCTGTGATACCCACATCACAACAGCACATAATGATATCAGAGGAGATGATGCACTGTATTTATGGACTACAGAAAATAAATAAGAGCCAGTCTTCTGAGGAAGGGCAAGTATGATGCCAGCATGATATGCAGACACATCCTGCATAGATCCCATCCACTTACTAATTGCCTAGGAATGCACTAATTCCATTTGGAGTTGAGATCCTTGGGTCTCCTAATTTTTGGTTTTGCCTCTTCTCATTTGAATGACTCTATTCCCTGCTTCTTCATGTATTAAGTGAGAAAATTACATTCAAAAAATGATGCTAAGACTTCATAATTGTGTGACTGAAATATGGAGGGAAATATTACATCAACTTTGTAAATTTTTCATAGTTCAGTTTTAATATACATAGATCAGAATATATTCAAGAATATTGGATTTAGACATTTGTGAATTTATATTAATAATTCAAGTTAGGGCAATCAATTGTTCCTAAGATTGGCTAAGCATAAAGAATGTATTGTAACAATTTAAGAAATATTTATGGATCACCATGGAATAAGAGCTGAGACTATATTTTTAGAATCTAAGCCTCTTTATTCTTCCTACTTTTATTCATTGTCTCCCAAGGTAAGAAATCATAGAATAGTAGAGTTTGAATCCTGATGTGTCACTTATTAGCTCTGGCTGTGTAACCTCCGTGGGTCCAAATAACCAAGTATATAGATGAAGCTAAGGGTTTCATGAGATTCAATTTTATGTTGTTCATAATGATCCTTCTATATAGTAAGTGCTCAATAAACCATTAAGTAGATAGCTAGTATTGGTTAGAAACATTGCTAGAACTAGTATTGCTGATAGGAGCCAACAACAACCATGTCCTAGAGAATTGCTGTAAATGGGTAGATTTGTAAGTTCTGTTTTTCTCCATCTCAACTATATATTATTTTGGCAGTAATGGGCATCAAACCCAGGGCCTCACATATGCTAGCAAATCCCCTGCCTCTAAGTTACTCCCTCAGCTTTTAACTACACCCTATTGAAGGTCCTCAGAGGCAGGGAAACCTCAGGTGGGTAATATAATGCAGGTGCACTGTGCATAAGAAAGAATAGATGTCTATGCAACATTCTCAAATGTGAATTCCCAAACACATATGTGGATATGACTTTGCTATGTTAGCTCTCAAATCCCACGAATTCTATTTTCTCTCCCCAAGACAGCAAGACAGGAAGTACTACCTAGAAGGAAGAGATTTATCCTTAGAATGCAGACTAGAAACAATCTATTGAGCTTTTGTTTCTTTATCTGTAACATGGGAACAGTGACATCTCATTACTTGCAAAGTTTTGAGAATTGAGTAAGAACATACTTTTAGAACACTTACAAAACAGTGTTACACAAACCTCAAAACCAATTGCAGTACATGTTTCTGGAACCCAAGGAAACCAAGACAGAGCCTGGCAGTTCACCCATGCAGAGCCATGAGCACTTCTAAAAGAAGACAGCAAAGTTCAAACTTCCACACTTGAACCTGTAAGAAGAGTTTGACGATGCAGAGAACAGCCATGGGGACGTAGAGGTCACATCCAGAAACACAGAGGGGGAAGCAAGAACATTCCTCTCCTCACTGGTTGTCTTGCACTGGCTCACTTCCTCACTCCCTCCCACCACGCTTTACTGACCCATTCTCAGGAGTGTGCATGTTCATCCCAATCACTGGGTGCTAAATGGAACACAGAAAGGAACATGTTCTAGGTTTCATTCCAACTGATGATTCATGAAATCCAAGAAGAAATTATTTGCAGCTCTGATGAGCTGTACTCTATCCATTGGAAGAAAAAAAAATACATCTAGTATTTGGAGTCAGGCTCACAGTTGTTAAAAGCCCTTGACTCCTAGCCATATCTCATCCAAAGCTGGTCACTGAGTCCTGAAGAACTTTCCTTTGTCACTTTTCTGGCTTCTCCATCACAACCTAATTTGAGCCCTTGTTTCTTTCACTAAGATTCATAGAGTGGCCTCTCCACTCTAGTTACAAATCCGTACGATCGATATCTAGCAGACACCATGCTCCACCATGACCGCAACTTCACATGGTGCACAGAACAGCCCCACATTCAGCAGTGAGGACCTTCCCATGCTGGGCCTGCCAGTCTCCCTAGCCTTGGAAGCCACCAGCCATTTTCCTGTTTCTGTGCCTTTGTTTCGCACTTGTTTCTCCACGCCTTAATAAGCATAGCCATTGCTTCAAATTCCACTGAGGTGACCCTGAAGCAAGGCCAGCAGATTGCTATAGCTGCTGGTTTCAAACAGGAGCCTAAAGAGAATTCTTTCTGTGGTCTGTTGGCCATTTCAGATCTTTGGAAATGTAATGGTCAATTCATCAGAAAGAAACAGCAGGTGAGTGTGGCAGACTTTTGGCGGCCCACAGGAGAGAAACCCTGGCGCCTCGGGACCTGAACCATGCAGTGACTCAGGGTACTGGGAGAACAAGGAACTCCTCCCCTCTCTGGGCGGCAGCTGTGAGCCTGCCAGTGCGCGGGCTGAAAATCAAACATCTCATGTCGTCCTGTCCCCCATCCCGTGTCGTCCTCCCCCCACCCCCTGCTTAGCAAGTGGGAGCCAGTGAACTGGACATCTTGGGAAAAATTGGCTATGTTATTTAGTATGAACTCTCCGTATGCAAAGATATGGGCAACCATTTGGAAGAAAACAAGAGACAATGTGACAGATAGTGAAGATCTCTCATTGTCTAGCTTTGAAATTTGTGCTTTCTTATGTACCGTTCTGTTCTGTTTTGTTGTGTTTAATTTTACCCCCTTTAAAAATAAAATAAAATTTAAAAAAATTCCACTGAGGCATCACCTTCTCTGTAAAGACTCATTTTACTGTTGGACAACTCCAGCTACTATCATCACTATTCTATTCCTACTGCAGGCACAGCACATCTCACATATGGTCTATGCACAATGGCAAGGGTTGTTTACTGAGAAGCAGGGACTTCTGGTCAAGAGGGCAAGGGTCTAAAATTGAGGCCATTGTTCCTGGTCTTCTAATTTGCATAAAGGTACAATGCAGAGTGGTGGTGACCCATGTCTTCAGGGACTCCAGTTCTGTACTCCCCCATGACACCTGCCTGTCTAGACTCCAACCTTTCAAGGGCCATTTATTTTTTTGCAGCGTCATTTTTATTTTATTTTAAAGAGAATGAAACCAAACAAAATGAAACAGAATAAAGCCAATCAAAACAAAAGAATGAGAGCAATACAGGACCTCAAAACTAGATAATAGAAAATCAACAATGGCTACCATCATGCTTCATGTTATCGTCCAAAGAGCTGCCCATATCATCAGACATAATAGAATCTAACAAAACAAGAATAAAATGAAACCAAGCCAAACAATGAAAATTATACAGGACTTCAAAACAAGGTGATAGGAAATTAACAGTGGCTACCACCTTCCCTCTTTAGGCATTGCCTCCCCTTTCACCTTCACAGTATATGGATTGTACGTTTTGGATCCCACTAACTCCTGCAGTTTTTATACTAGGGAGACAATATGATGTCCACCCATGTGAGTCCAAACCATTTCACCCATGAGCGTGATCTCAAGTTGCATTCATTTACCTACAAGAGCCTCCAGATAATCCTTCTTTATAGCTGAGTAGCTTTCCATTGTATAAAAATACCACGTCTTTCTTCTCCATCCTGCAGCTGATGGGCTGGCTGTCCCTAATTTTTTCTGGGTCCCCATTACATGGAGCATTGTCTTTTCTGCTCCCACCTTCAGTCCATGGATTTTTCTTTCAAGTCAAATGTGTTTTTGTACAAAGTAAATTGAGAGATCCTGTCTCCCAATGCACTCTGCCCATGTTTCTTTTAATTAGTGAGTTGAGGCCATCTACATTAATGGTTATGATCAATGTGCACTGGCTCGTTTCTACCATGCTATCCTCCTGACACTGGTCCAGCACTTTTCCCCTCTATTCAATTACGGACCCTACCTGATGATTCCCTCCCTGCTACTGTTCCTGGAACCATGGTCATCTTTATCTCTTTCTAGAATATACTCCAGCACTCTTTGTAGGGTTGGTGTGGTGCTCATGAATTCCTTCAGTTGGTCTTTGTCTGGAAATACCTTATTTCTCCATTAATTTTGAAAGATAGTTTTTCAGGGTACATCAATCTGGGTTGGAAGTTGTTTTCTTTCAGGACTTGAAATACTTCATGCCAAGATCCCCTTGACTGGATGGTTTGTGTTGAGAAGTCTGTTGTGATTCTGATGGGTTTTCCTTTATAGGTGATCTGTTTCCTTTCTCTAACAGCCTTTAATAGTCTGTTCTTGTGCTGAATTTCTGGGATCTTGATTTCATATGTCTCTATGCCTCACTTATCTGTGTGTCAGGTCTTTTTCTCATGCTTGGAAAGTTTTCTGTTATTACTTCTATAAACGCTTAATGTCACTTGTGTTGACTCCTGCTTTTTCATTAACACCTATCAGTCTTAAATTAGTTTTCTTTGTGCCATCTTGCAGCTGTTGAATTGTTATTTCCAGTTCCTAGTTATTTTTAAGAGATCTTTCCTTTTGCAATTGCTAGCTGCAATCCTGTCTTCAAGGTCCAAAAGTCTATCTTCAGTTTCTGTCAAGCAGTTTTGCCAGCTTTCAGTGGAGCTTTTAATTTCCTGGATATCTCTTTGAAGCTGTTTTATGCATTGTAGCTCTTTCTTGTATTGTTCATTCAAGGTTTCCATCATTTTCCAATGCTCCTCCTTTTGATCTATGTCTTCTTTAAATACGCTCAACATTTTTTTCATTATGTTTCTCATTTGTTTTTTACCTGAGATATAATTTATGGTATGATTACTTCTATGGCATCATGAAGTTGTTTCTTTTCTTCAGTTGCTCTCCTTCCAGAAATCTCCGGTGTGCAACTTCCAGTTTATTCCATTTCTATGTCTCCTAGACTTATTCTGTGTTGGCTGGAGGTTGCCTTTTGGTTTTTTGTCTTGTCATTTTTCTGGGTTCCTCCAGACAAGCCAGTTGTAGGTTCCCAGATGCTTCCCACATTGGCTGCCTGTCCTCAGTGTAGGGAGATGGGTCAGACACTTGGGTTTCACCTATCCTAGGTTTCCAGGGAGGTGGTGGGGTTCAGGGATGGCTTTTCTAGACATACACAGCTACATCAAGGCTGCTCCAATGCCAGCAGGTGTGCAGGAGCTTGGCTGGCTGGTTCTCCCCACCAGTGCAGACTACCAGTCCCTGATTGCAGCTGGCAGGCTCATGAGGACATCTATGTCCAGTTTCTTCTTCTGGTATTTCTGGTTCTGTAGTAATGTCTATATTTCATCCCAGAGATGCGCTGGGGATGGGGAGGTTGACCTCCAGATGTGGGGGCTGATACTGGTCTTCTGTCAGTGGAATTCTCCAGAATCTAACTGCTATCTCCTTGCTGCTGCTTCAGATACTCCCACATTACTGGTCTCACTGATTACTTCACCCTCCAAAGCTGTGTGTGCATCTGTGCACTGGGCCATTGTCCTGGGTCTTAGGGTTTCCATTGGCCTTACACTCTTCCAGCTGGCCTGTCCTCCAGGATGCACTGGATGAGGCCTGGATCACAAACTCTCTGTCTTCCAGCTAGCTCACCTCTGGGATGCAATGGAAGGATGCAGAGCACACAGACTCACTCTCCTCCAGCCAAACCGCCCTCTGGGAGGTAATGGTGCAGAGCGTGGACTCACTGTCTTTCAGTCAACTCACTGAGGGTCCCTTAATCCTTAGTCTTTTTCTCTTCACGGCCCACTGCACTCTTACATAGGTTATCAAATTTGGAAGATTAGTAATAGCATTATAACATTAATAATAATATCAATGATTTTAAATCCTTTATGTTGTGAACAATTCTCAGGGCTTCTGCATGGAGAATATTAGATTTTCACAGGCAGCCTATGAAAAAGGTTATATTATGACTTCCATTCTATAGGCCATAAAAATGGAACTGGAAGAAGCTCATTTACTTACTAAAAAGTCAAGGTTTGAGTCTTGGCCTATCTAATTCCAGAGCCTGAGCCCTTAAACAGTGTGGCAAACAGAAGGTGCTGTACACACACCGCCATGCACACACAGGAAGCAAGTGCACCTGCAGGTGATGGGAGAGCTGAAGCCTCAGAACCACTATGTCTTTGTGGAAAGCTGTCCAATGAAGAGCAAACACAGGGCATCCTGAAGCCCCCTGGAAGAAGGCAGACATCCCTTACACGGTGGCTTATGTCTGTAATCCTGGCCTTCTGAGAGGTCGACACAGGAGCACTGAAAATTCAAGCCCACCCTGGGGCCAGGGATTTAGCTCAGTGGCTTAAGTGCCTGCCTTGCAAGCACAAGGTCGTGAGTTCGATCCTGGTACCCCCCCCCAAAAAAAAATTCAAGCCCACCCTGGGCAGTTTAGCCACTTAACATGACCTCAACTCAAGATGGAAAAGAGACAGGGGGCTTGGAATGTAGAAGGGTACATGCTCTTTCCAATGCTATCCTTGCCGCATGTGTTAAAAACAACAGTGAGTCCTTAGGGAACGTTGCTGGTAGGAGTTCCTGGAAATGCCCATGTCTTGGTTACTTTTCTCTCATTGCTGAGGCAAAATACCGAACACTCAAAATGAAGGAGGAAAAGGTTTATTTAGCTTACTGTTTGTGGACGTTTCAGTCCATAATCAACTGCCTTAAGGCAGGGTGGCATGGCACAAGGGCAACACTTCAAGCCAGATCAAAAGCAAACCTTTTTTCCTCCCTTATGTTGTAAACAGGCCACCTCACCACCACCCACCCTCTCCAGGGTAAGTGTAGCACTCACAAAATCTCTGTGCCCTCCTAGGGCTCAGGATGAGGATATTTACAAAGTAAGGATCCTGCCCCCTGCTGAGTCTCTCAGTTCAACTTCTAAACTTCTCAGAATGTATCAACCGTAGCAGCTAGATTCATCTCCGCTCATTCCTCCTATCTACAAACAGAATCCTAGGGCCTTGAAATTAACCTCCAGGATTCTGATAACCATAAAGCCTGGAGAGTCCAAGGTTCGCCTTTGTGTCTTTCTCCAGCACCCTGCTTCAGCTTGCACCTTTCCCTGGAAGCCTGCTCCAGCCAGAAAGACTGTTTCCCCTCAGAGCTCAAGGAGCATTTACTCTTCCCGCCTCATTTGAAAAGATGCAGTTTTGTAATTTTCTCAATTGGCTGATTCATTCAGTAGTGAATCTGAATTGTCCTATGCACCCGCTACTGTGCTAGGGGCTAGGATAGGTGACAAATTAAAGCTCTGCCCAAGTCCTCACAGGGAATGGGCAAGACCAGTGGCTAGGACAACAGCTTCCACAGAGGACAATGTGTTCTATAATAAAGACAGAAAAAGGACTTGGATAGGGCAAAGTTGATACATTAGGTCCCCAGGGCAGGACCAAAAAGAGGTGTAATACACAGGAATCAAGAAAGAGAGCCCGCGGAAGCCATGGGATTTCAGGCAGAAGTTCCTTAAATCAGAAGGCCTGGATGCTCTAGAGGCAAAGCAATGCTTTGTTTTAAAGGCCTCCAAGTAATCCACTTTGCAGCAAGTTTGAGAAGCACTACCCCAAGCCAAGCAGAGCTGCTCCATCCTGCAGTTTATGTTCAAGCTTTTCCCTGCCTGCAGTCCCTTTTCTCCCCCTACCTCCTCCTACTGAAAGTGTCTGTCTAGCTCCACTTTGCAGCTCCTGTCTCTGACACCTCAGTCATTCACACGACTCATTATAGAGACTCAATGTGGATTTACTGGGTAGTGGTTCCAATAAAATTTCCCAGACATAGGAAGTACTGACTCTAAAATTTTATCCTCATCTGGCTCAGCCCTTGATTGGAAAGTGTTTGAAGGTCAGAGTGGCTGTGAGACTTGAAACAGACAAACCTGAAGAACAAATGATTCACTGATCCTCAGTGACACGCATAAGTAGCTGCCAATCTTGCTTCTTTTGAGGACTATCTATCCACAGTCTAAGGCTGTCACTTCTTCCTATGTTGTCCTGCCTTAGAAATACATCCAAGATCCCCAAGTGATAGTCATGAATCACTGGCTAGCGGATCAGCGTCTATCAAGACTGCTCCTTCATTCCAAGTTGTCGGAAAGAATCATTTTCATTTTCACTAAGCGCCTTTGTACCACTTCTTGGTTGAGTAGTCATTGTCTTAAGACGCTGATGCAAACAGTGTCTTTGGAGTCAGCAACACAGTCATTGTCTCCTCTTAATTTTGTTTGCATCCTCTTTAAAATAAAATATTTTATCTGGCAATTACCACAAGTAAAAGACTCCAGTCTGTTGGCCAAATCTCCAGACATTCCCTTTGAGCTGAGGTTTTTGTGTATCTGAAGAACTTCTGTGGAGACCACACAAAAAGAAAGAGAAATGCTAAAGAGCTGGGGAGAGATTCTGGAATTACTCAAGAGTGGATAATCATTGTCTTTGCGTGTTTCGACAGCATTTGTATATCAGCATTGCCAGCCACCTCTGTCCTTCAGCGTTGACTTGTCCCCTGAAAGTTCTCCCATCTCTGCCCTCGGTGGTGAGTCACTGCAGAGGAGGTGGAGGAGGGCACAGGGCTGGGAAGGACACTCAGACTGATTGGAAGAGGTGAAAACAAATACCAATTCAAGGCCAGTTTAACAAGTATGGTCGGCCCTTCCTACCCACAGTGTCTGCATCTATAGATTCACAACTGTGGGACTGAAAGTATTTGAGAGGAAATTGCATCTGTACTGCACATGCAGACTTTTTTCTTGTCACTGTTGTTTAGCTAATGAAGTGCGACAACTATTTACACAGGATTTACATTGTTTCACATAATATTAGTAATCTAGGATTTGAGGTATGCAGGAGGATGTACATAAACACTGCACCACTGTATGCATGGGACTTGTGCAACCATGGGTTTTATTATCCCCTGGGTGTCCTAGAACCAGTCCTCTGAAGACACCAGGGGAAATCTTTCACTAGATGTGACAGCAGACAGAATAGTGCCATGAGTCTAGAAGTGTAGGCTGAGTCTTGAATTCAGAAAGGTAACAGATGCAGAAAGGTAACCACATATGGAACTGTGTTAGTCAAGGTAAAGGCTCTTCTTCTTTAACAACATTAACAAAAGACCCTGAAACAACATAGAAACTTGCTTTTCTCTCACATGATGGTCTAAAAAGGAGTGGTCTGGGGCTGGTCTTCACATGTGGCTTCCAGAGTTCCCCCAGCTACTGTCACTTCTTAGAGAGTGGGAAGGAAAATGGAAAGATGGGGAGGAACGCACCTACCTCTTCAAAGAACGTAACTCCAAACTCGCATGTGTTACTTAGGTTCATCTCCTTGTTAATCCCATCACTTCCGAGCTCTGCTGCCCCAGGAAAATAGTGAGCCAAGTTCAGTAAAGTAGCAGCATGTCCTTCCTCAGGCTCTTACATGGCTTAATCCTGTGACCCACATAAAGCCTTTGGAAACTACCTGGGTCATTCAGAACAGAGAGAGATGATGACTTAAGAAATGAGAGTTACCTTAAAAGAGAAGAATAAACAATGATTTAATAAATAACTTTGAGTATACGAACAATAATTGGAATGGTCTAAATTCAAAGATCTCTCAGAAAGATCATTCAGGAATAAATGGGCTTACACTGTGAGGAGTTTGGGTACATATGTTCATGTGTGTGTGTGTGTGTGTGTGTGTGTGTGTGTGTGCATGCGCTAGTTAAAACTGAACTACATAAGGGAAAACACATGACTTCTATCCTCAGAGATATTTGGAAATAGTGTTGGCCACAATTGCTATCTTGGATGGTTTACATGGTTTCTAGAGATAGGCAGAGGAACAAAAAAGTCCTTTGAAATTCCTTCCTGGATATGGATTCCAGAACAGGATTTCTTCCTCTGCTTTTGTAAGCAAGTCAAGCCAAGCAACATCTATGGATGTGGTTGTTTCTCTTTGAGGCCCTAAAGTAATAATGGCGTTGGGTATAGACAGGAAGAAGCAGGTTATGGATAAGAAGTCAGTGAAGTCAGTACATAATGTGGAGGACCCAGAGCACCCACTTTTCAATGTTGCTGTGATGGTTAAATGAGACAACGGGACACAGCAGAAGCTTAATAAATGTTACTGACTGCCAATACTATAGCCAAACAACCTGCGATCCAATATGTGAGCAAAATTTATCCATAGTCTAGAGAATAAATAACCAAGAGTGTGAACAAATGTATACTGATGTTACAACAAGAAGCACCTTAGTTACTGACTTAATTGTGTTATTTATGGCAAGTGTGCGTGTGTGCTAGTGTGTGTGTGTGTGTGTGCTTGTGTGTGTGTGTGTGCTAGTGTGTGTGTGTGTTGAAACACATGTTGGGTTTGGGGATTAGTGTGGCAGGGAAGCAGTGACCTGGAAGATGCATGTCTTTCCTGGGGTGACAGAGAACCCAGTATTCTTTTTTCCTCATTTTATTTCTCTCTCATCACACAGTTCTTGCAAAGCCCAAGGACTGACCTGGTTCTAAGTTTGACCATGCACACGTGGTGGCTGCTGTGCCCTGTGTGCAGGACTCCTCTTAGACCAGGGCAC
Organism: Dolichotis patagonum; assembly: GCA_004027295.1. NCBI lineage: Eukaryota > Metazoa > Chordata > Mammalia > Rodentia > Caviidae > Dolichotis > Dolichotis patagonum. The sequence continues at coordinate 24,121 of PVJX010007615.1, forward strand.
TCAGCTGGGAGGCCACCACTTGGCATGGAGCTATGTCTCCTTCCTTTGCCTGCTGAAACTCCTCACAACCAACTGAAGCACCTTGCTCACCAAGAGCCTGTGATCAAAGTCACAGCCTTGGGAATTCAGATTGAATGTCATAACATAACATAGCCCCTCAAAGAGCTAGGTATATTTACAAAAAACCAACCAGTGATGTTATGACACCAAGCAGACAAAACTCACCTGTGTTTGCTTTGAATCAATGAATTCAGTGAAACACCTGAGGTGACTCACTTTACAAAGAAAAAACGTTCCCCACAGTTTTGGAGAGAGATTGAGGTGCCTCAATCCCATTTAAGGACAATACTCAAAAAGACCTAAGGATGTCCAACTGGACCACACTGTCTAGAGGTTCTACCACCTCCCAGTAGTGCCATCTTGTGGACCAAACCTTCAATCACGGACCTTTGGGAGACACCCAAACCAATATCCAAACAATAGCAACATCTAGACCCTTTATGTACCTCTAGAATTTTAGAAAGTATCTCATTTTGAAGTTCAAATGAGACTAAAAGAATTTTCATCAGCCAGGTTCTCTTTATTCAGGATTAAAGTAATGGACCTGGAGGTCTGGTAGCCAGCTGCTATCAAGACTGATATAATAATAATTGAAATACTACTTGATTAATCTAGCCTAAGTCACCCAAGTGTCTGCCACACAATGAAAATGTAATTGCAACAATAAAAAGATCAACTGAGATCATTAAAATATAAAACATGGCAATTGCAGCTCAGGAAGTCTGTATTCATTGAGCCATTTGCTACTAATCTATAAGGCGTTTTTTCAGATTATTAAGGCAGGATAATTTAGGTGATTTATTTGTACACAGACATCAAATGAAAGTGCTCACATGAGGATTGTTTACAGCACAACTACAGATGCAGGAATCTATCCCATAGCAGTGTTGCAGTGCATCTTTATGGAAGACTTAGCATTGAGGTGGCATTAATGTCACTTCCGCGTTTCTCCTAAAGCCATGAACTTGAAGAAATAGCATCCACAGGAAACATGGCAGGAGGAGGACTGGAGACCAATGGAAGTGAGTCAACCATGAACCTCTTTGAGGTTAGATTTGTAACTTGTATTGACAGGATTGAGAGAAAGTGAAAGTCAAACAGCTTGGATAAGTCATGAAACAGGAAACCAGCTGGAGTTTGGAGGACCACCAGAGGGCTACAGTGACTTTTTGGATCCAATGTTTTTTGCACTTCTTTTTCTTATTCACTATTAAAAAAAGAAAAGAGTCTGGGGATGCATCACGTCAGAGCTGCCGTGCTCACAGTTCTCTACAACTTAACATTTATTTCTATTCCTTTTCCTTTCAGTAACAGTCTTGGGCCCCGCTCTTAGTATTCAAATAGCTTATTTAGCCTATGTAGTCTCTTCCTCCTGCATACCTAGGGATAAAATGAGATTAGGACTCACTGATGTAAACAATTTCAGGTCTTCTTTCTGCCCAGCCGCTGTAAGATGCATGAAATCATTGGGAAGCTTAAACCTGCACACACCCAAGCAGCTACAGCACAGCCATGATACCAGTGACAGTGACAGTGACATGCATAGCTACCATGACACTGCCACCCTCACAAAGAAAGGGAGACAAGAGGACCATCCACTGATTTAGCACTCAGCCCCGTGTGGTGAGGGACTACACTGTATCACAGTGAACAAAGGAAACTGCCTGGTCACAGGGAATTTAGGTTCCAGTGAAGAAAGAGAGAGATTAAACAAACAATCAAATATATAACATAATTAAGGGGGATAAGTATTATAAAAGAAAATAAAAGGGTGACTGAGAAAGAGGTACTATTTTATGAAATAGGTCCCCAATAAAATACCTAGACAGTATTCTGAGCAGACCTCTGAAAGTCTTTATGAATTGTCTAACTATCCTATACCTTAAGTAGACTAATGAGATTAACTCTTATGATAATCAAATACAATGCAAAAAGTAAACAATCCCTCCTTGATGTTCTAAGAAATGAGTAAAATTTATTAAGTTTTTATTAAGCTCCTATCAAGCGTTTACTTATTTAATTTTCATAGTAATCTTGTAAGGTGGGGATCATTATTCCCTCTCCTGCTTTTGCAGATGAGGTTAGTAACTTGGCAAAGATTACACAGCTAGTTGGAGAGAAATGAGTTTCAAGTCCAAGTCCTCTCTGGTTATTCTGGCTTTTATTTTTTGGACAGCTATATTGAGATATAATTAATATACAAGAAATGGCATGTACTTAAGGTATACAGTATGAGAACTTTTGATATACATATGCAGCCCTGAAATTATTACCCCAGTCAAGATGCTAAGCATATCTCTCCTTAAAATTTCTCATAGCTCTTTTAATTCCTCTCTCCCATTGCCCCCATATTTTCATCTCCAAGAATTCATGGATTCATAGATTAACCTGAACTTTTTATAATTTTTTGTGAATGGAATCTTCCAGGATGGATTCTTTTTTGTCTAACTTCTTTCACTCAGCAGAATTGTTTTCTGGTTCATCCATGTGGTTGCTGATAAAATTACTTCTTTTGTATTACTGAGCAGTATTGCACTGAATAGATATACCACAATCCGTTTTCCCACTCACCTGTCAGTAGACAATGAAGGTTCTAGTTTTTTAACTATTATAAATTAAGTTACTATGAATATTAGTATATAAATCTTTGTGCTGTAATCATACTCTTAATGAATATATAATACAGTTTTCCTAAACAAAAAAAAATTGGATGCCTAGAAGCCACATTGTGTAGCAAATAATATTGGATCAGAACCGAGACTAATAGACTTGAAGACCTGTGATCCTATCTTTGTCTAAGGGTACCAAACAGACATTTAAAAATGCAATTGGAAACCCATTAACCGAGTTGTCATTTGGTTTCTCTGTGATAGGAGAGATTTCCTTAGATAACCTAGCACAGACAAGTCTCTCACACATACTGACAATGTGACTGTCAACAATTTCCTCTCTAGAACTCTTTCCTCATTGGTCAAAATCTCTGCCAAGTTTAAAGCTGACTCGAGGCTGTACTAACAAGAGGAAAGCAGCAGATTGTCCAAATAGCTGAATATTTTCATTTCATTGCCCTTCTCTTTGTTGCTGTGGTCTCTTGATCATGGGAACCAACTCTAATACCTCAGAACTGTATGCGACCTAAGAGAGCATGTAGACTGAGGACCAGGGAGCCAGGAGGTATCAAAGGTGTCCCTCCACCCCCAGAAGTCACCCATACGTGGCCTTGAATCCAGCTTCTATGACCTCTTGCCCAGAACTTTTCCTCTTTACCAAGCAGCTTCCTGTTAATTGCACAAATTTTTTACCAAGCAAACGTATTGATTTAAGCAAGGGCATATTTTTCTATTATAATGAATCGAGGTGGCAATCATCTGTCTCAGAATGTTTACTATATGATTTGTGATCAAATCCCAGATGCTCAGTCCTGGGGACCCAGAGTAACACCTCTGAATCCTAGGTAGATGCTGCAAGAAACACTTTGGGGGAGAGAGAGACTGGAATAAAGGAGACATGAATGATTCATTTCTCCCCTGCTGTTAGTTTAAGTTAAAATTACCCAAACTTTAAAAATAAAACCTGAACAGCGTTGCCAGCTCTGCCATACAACAGCAAAATCACACCCCGTTACATCAGCTAAAATCACACATTCAACAACTGCTGTTTTAGGTTTAAGCTAATTAAGGAATGGTTCTTGGTACATGTATTCCTACTGCAATTGAATAACTTACAATGTAGGAGGGAATTGTGAAGACTTCTTAAAACTGCTTTTCATTTTTCAGTGTTTAAAATTGAACTTTTCATCACAATACAGTTGTGAAAGCTTTGTGTTTCTACTCAGGACAGATTCAACCTATTGTTTTAGGGACTTTTCTTTTAGAACCACTTTAATGATATCATAAGAGGTTGGAAGAATTTTTAGTTAAGGTAGTGAGATATTTGTGGAGAAAAACTGCTTCATGATGGTTGACCAGAAGTCAGGGTAGAATTCATAATGCATGCACATCTTTGAACAAAAGGACCAGAAGTGCTGGTGCTTTGTTGCTTGGGTTCTGTGTATTCCCAAGAAGTGGCTTCAGTGCGCATCTGTGGCTTTCTCTGTGTCGTGACCTGTGTACAACTCAGCCTGACTCTAACATGGAAAGGGCAAATAGCTTAAAGATCATTCTGATGCTCTTTGAGATAACTGATGCTCTAAGCGTTATGCTCATTTGTACCAACCTTCGCAGCCTCCCATTCATGGAATAATTCCAAGGTTTTTAACATGCTTGCCTCTCACTATCATTTGGACAGAGATATTTGCAATGTGCTCATGGAAGATGACTAGACAGAGGAACTGGGACAAACTGAAGTGATTCTTATGACTCATAATCACCCAATATTATGGCAGCTTCAGAATATTTAAGAGCTGGGGCTGCAGCTCAGTGGTAGAACATGTGCATAGCATGCATGAGGCCCTTGGTGGAATCCTCAGCACTGATCCCTACCCTAAAATGTTTATATTTATTAGCATTATGGATTACAGTATGGTTAAAAATAGAGCCTAGGGACTTGATCTTTAAGAGGTGTTTACCTAGCAAGCATACAACTTTCACTTGGATGTTAGGCTTACGGACCTCCCAAAAGTACCAGCTCCATGTAAGCTATGTTTTTGCTACTGATGAGATAGCCACTCACTCTGGTTGGTTCACCTACAGAAAATCCTTGGGCCCCAGCACATTTGAGTAAACCTTTTTCAGGCAGTGCAAGGCCAAACCACACCAACATTAAATGCTCCTTTAAAAATACTACCAGAGGGTTGGGGATTTAGCTCAGTGGCACTGCCAGAGTAGTAACAGATTCTAAATAGGTACTTGATACTTAATCTACATTACTTTTTCTGTGTCATATCTGTTTCTTGGCACAATGCAATTGTAGTGCTCTTTACAACCATTCGTTATGGCACAAGTCAGCCCTGTAAGGCAGAGAAAAGGTCTTTCTTGCATTTCATTACTGTGAAGAGAGGCAAGCAGAAAGCTATGACAAGGGCAGGCTGACTGAAGAAAAAGGAGAGGTGGAGAGGGTCTCATTCTTCAATATCACTTCAAGGACAGAGAGTTCATAACAAATATTATTTCTCACTTGTCATTTCCTACCTCTTTGCATAGCCTCATTGTTATGGTCTGTGTCTAGATGTCCTCCACAAAGAGGCTCATTCTCTCTCTCTCTCTCTCTCTCTCTCTCTCTGTGTCTCTCTCTCTCTCGCTCTCTCTCCCTCCCCCCCACTCTTCTCCCCTTTTGCTCTTATTGCTTTTGCTGTCTTCTGCCTCATGAGTGGTTGACCCTTTATCACACCACTCTGCCTTGAAGCCAGTTGATTATGGACTGAAATCTCAACAAACTGTGAGCTAAATAAACCTTTCCTCTTGTAACTTTGGGCATTGGGTATTTTGTCTGAGCAACGAGAAAAAAGTAACCAACACACTCATGTTGGTAGAGATGAAAGCATGCACAGAAGAGATTATCTAGAAAATTATGAACAGTGGACTAAAAAGTCAGTTTATTGGGCTGTTAATCAAAATACATGAGTGAACCTAAATTAGTTAAGGTATATTTTAACACAAACAGAGAGTTCTTGAATATTCTGTTTTGGAAAGCTATTCCCCAACATGTGAACACCTTCAAGCAGGTAACACAGAACCAATAAACTTCCCCATCCTTCCAGCAACTTACATTACCTTCAAAGTGATTAAATAAAAGCATCCAAAAGGTGATCTGTGCCTGCATTCACTGATACTGACTTTCCAATGGAAAATTCCATCTCTTGCTTACCCTTGAGAAAACAAAATATTTCAACAAAGAATCAATAAGAAAAGAAGAGAAAAATGAATAAAAAAAGAGAAAAGAAATTTCATAGACAAACGTTCTATAAATCTCAGAGTGATCCAAGTCCCTTCCATTAAGCATTCCACTTACCCCATATTTTATGAGCACTGCTACTGAGACACAACAGGGATTAGAAGAAATGTACACGAAGCCCAAGTTTACATTTTTGAGCATTTATTAGCCAGTTGTACAAATTCTTTGAAATACACTGCTCCATTTAAAATACCTGCAGTTTGTCCTATGTTTTAATCACAGTTCCCTCATCTACAAGGAATGACACAAAAACTAAGAAGTCAAAAAAAAGAAAAACAGTTTAAGATCACACATTGAAGAATTCCAGAACTGCAGCTGTAATTCATGTAGTCCAACTGCAATGTCTGACTGTTGACCTCAATGTTTGACAGAATAAAGTAGTGATGGAGAAACGATCTGCTCACATTCATCTTCCTGACCCAGTGTGATAAAAGCACACACACACATACTGTTGTGTTTTCATTAGATACTGCAGCTGGTGTAGATTTTCCCTATTATACATGTTCATCTCTGCAAAATTCTGCTGATACTTGTTTTGGGGGGGGAGATTTGAATCTAGAACCTTCCTTTGTATATTGGGCAAGTGATCTACCACTCAACTACATCTCTAACTCTCTGTTGACATTTGATTTTTTAAAAATATGAGTTACTTATAAGTTAAACATAGAATGCCATATGACCCAGAAATTCTGGTAAATATCCAGATGTACTAAAATTAAATGTTCAAGTGAAAACTTATACATGCATGATCATAGTACAGTGGCCAAAAGATACAAACACCCCAAATCAACAAAATGTGAATTTAAAAACGTGGCCTATCCATACAATGGACTATTATTGATTCAAAAAAGAAATGAAGTACTGATATATACTACAATGCCATGGGCCATCAAAACACTGTAAGGAGAGAAAGTTAGAGACAAAGGCCACACTGTACGATTCATTTGTCTAAAATAATCAAAGCAGGTAAATCCACAAAAACAGGAAATGGATAAGTGGTTCCTGAGATCTGAGAGAAATGAAAGAATATAGGAAGTGACTACTCACTGGCTACAGAGTTTCCTAGTAGGTTAATGAAACTGTTAAGAAACCAGATATTGGGCAGGGGATTTAGCTCAGTGGCATAAGCGCTTGCCTGGCAAGCACAAGGTCATGAGTTTGATCCCCAGTACTCATTTAAAAAAATGAAAGTGAAAAAAGAAACTACATATTGGTGATGTTTGGATAATGATGTGCATGAACTAAATGGCACTGATTCATGTACTGTATGCTTGTTAAAGCAGTATTCTATGGAATTAGTATTTTTTTAAAAAGTGTGACAGACCTGGGGTCAGGTGTTCCACATGGCTTGGGGAGAGGGTCCATAGGTATAAGATTTAAGGTCTGTCAAAGAATTTAGAAATACCCTGACGGTGTAATTAAAATGCACATATTTGTCCTGTTTTTATATGAACGTGAAGGTTCAAATGGTATATGTAAGAAAATTATCACTCTGCTGATTGACTTGATACCTGCCAAGCTGCAATGATTTACACAGAGTGGAAGACATTCGGGGAATTCCTAAGCTCTGAATGACACCTATAAATTTCTTTTACACTTGGGATTGCATTGAAGAATTCATGATACTGTAAATCTATAAGCTTTCTGTATATCATGCCTTTGAGAGCTTTTCTTTTTTCTTGAACAACAAGAAAATGACTGATAAAAGATGAGTGTTCTGCAAATTTAGATTCCACATCATTTCAAGGATTAACTTGGCCAAAACGTATGTGGGATTAATTGAAAACGATTGCAACTTTCTCACTACCATGCCTCACTTCTTTTTGTTAATTGGGAGGCATTAGCCTCTGGACACCAAGGACAGAAGGATGGTTTTCTCCCTGCTACCAGCCAGGGAAGGAAGGAAAGGCTGGAACGGTAGTGTGCCTGAAAATCAGAGGACAGGAATTGCACTGTGTTGGCTGCAGAGAGAGACCCTGAGTCCAAAACTTCTGGGCCCTTTGGCCGCTCAGTTATAAGCATCTAAGTTCAGTCTGCCTCTTTGCAGCTTGATCTCTCTGTTTGCAGGTTGACAAAAGCAAGCTGCCTAAGAATGGAAAATATGTTAAGGAGGATTAAATAACAGTGAAGTGAATTTTAAAATTTCTTCCCCACTCACAGTTACATGTCTGTATTTAATTCTTTCATTTATCACATAAGTTAGAAAATAAATGTAACATCATTTACAAACATTTTAAACTTCTTTATTTTCACTTTTGACAGTGTTGGAGATGGGTGAGGTAGCTCTGGCTCCAAAGGATCATTTTTGCTCCCCTAAAGTCACTCTGAACAGACCGCTGCAATACTGAAACACATGTCAAATAACTGCTTGCAAGTCTGATAGGGCAGGAAGACAGAAGAAATCCCAGGAGTGAGGATGAGGCCCAAAAAAACTTGCCGGACACCTTTAGGCTGAGGTTTCTTTTAGCCCCTCAGACACTCCTGGTCCTCTCTGGTTTCAGGGCTTTCCGAGAAGTTGACCCAAGTATGTTACTTTCCCTTTCTGCCCTTGACTTGCATCCACGTGTTCCCACTTCAATGATCTCTGCATAAAAGCACTTCCTTCAGGAAGCTCTCCCTAGCCACTGCCCCAGGCTGATTAGGTCTTCCTGCTATTTCCCCTAGACCATAATACCTCTTACCACAGTTTGTGTCATTGCATGCTTACTTATCAACTGTTCAGGCAAATATCCATCTTACTTTCAAGAGAGCATTCTCTCAGTCATGATTATAAGTACATATGTACCAAGTCAATGAATAATAAACAAATGAAGGTATGAATGAAGAGGATTCAAATAGATCAACGTTTCCCAAAGCCTGTTTTTAAACTCTGGTTCCCAAGACTTTGTAGGAAAAGAGGATTCTGATGTTTAAGAAACATTAGGCTACGCAAACCTGGCCAGGAGTATCCATTGCAAGACTTATTAGAGTATATGAAATGTTAAAGTGCATTGAACTCCAGGGGGAAATTTAAGATCGCTTACACCCAGTGACACTACCCAGAACCATTGATCACAGAATCCCTTTCTTCAGTAGAGCTTTTCATAAGACCAGTGTTCTAAGGAGCATATGGGAAATGCCACAAAAATATGGAGCAAGGAAAGTGCTTCATCTCATGAGAAGTTAGAGAAAGATGAAAACTGTACAGATGCCAAGTACTACACTTTTCTAGTATAACAGAAGACTTGGCATCTAAGAGGGTTGCATTGAGAGATAAGCGAGAATATAGTGCAAGATCTGGAAGGATCTTGGATGCCACGCTAAACAACCTGAACATTTTGCCATTGGGAAGTAATATTAACCTTTGAGAAAGGATGTCACACACCAGTATGGTTTTAAGATGATTTCGGTGGCAGCATAAAAGGCAAAGCAGCAACACAAGCCATTGGCAGATGAAATGTCAGTGAGGTTATTGTGATATTCTTGTCAAAGAGGCTAAAGGTATAAATTAGAGAAATTGGCAATTGGTATAGAATGGAAGACCTGGATAAGTAGATGAGAAGATCAGAAGTAAGAACAATCAGGAAAGAGTAAGACCAGGAGAGGTCTTGAGAGAAAAATCAACCATTTCAGAAGTACTTAAATAGAGAAAAGAAAGAAAAAGAGATGAAAAGTACAGTTAATAGACACAATAACTATAGCTTAGAATAAGGGCTATATTGGAAGGAAGAGAAGAATTGCTAGTCCCATATGATAGAGAGCTCAGTGGTACAGACAAACTACACACATGATGTCATGATGATGGTAGATTGTTGATGGAGTCCCTGAAGATCATTAATATGATTTTTTCAACTTCTTCATAAAGAAAATCATCAATTACTACATGGTTCTCTAAGCTCTTTCTACCTGCCTCCTTCTATGGCTCTTTCTCTTGCACTGCTTACATAGGATGCTGTATATAACCCAACATTTTATGCAGGCTTCCCAAGCACGACCTATTCATGTGTGTGTGTGTGTGTGTGTGTGTGTGTGTGTGTGTTAACACTAGTTGCCTTATGATTTTCATATCAGTTAATGTGTAGAAGAATGACTTACTGCAAAAAGTTCAATGAAGTTGATGATAAAAAAGATATAGAGAAACAGAATTTTACTTTTGAATGAGTGTTGAAATGATTTAATGACTTTTAAGGAAAAAAATCTAAATCATAAGAAGTAAGAACAAAAACATCAATCAATCAATCAATCAATCAATCAAAAAGAATCAGTGTACACCTTGCTGAGTGTTGTGGTGAGCAGTACACTTACATCAGTTCATTGACTCCACAGGATGACTTGAAGAAGAAGAAGCTCAGAAAGAGTTAAACAATTTTCATAGGTAGTGAACAACACGATTCAAACTCAGAAAGCCACTAGATGAAGGCAATGATTTCCCACCAGTGTGAAAACTTTGTGAGGGCAGAAATCCCATCTTTTTGTTTGTGTTTGTGTATCCAGAGTCTGCAAACACTCCGTAGGTGCATAAGCTGTTAAAAACAATTGATTGAATGAACCATGGAGTTGTAATGCTGTTTCTGATCTCATTCTTTTTCAACATTAAGGTTATGTTCTGTTGGCCAGTTACAGGTGCTTGTTGAACATATGCACGTGACTGAAGAAAAGGCTGAACTCACTGGCCAACAGACTAGGGGGCTGGATCATCCTCAGTCAAAACACAGTTCCTACCCTGGAGGGATTTGATGAGTTGGTGATGATGACTCAGACAGTCAAGGAAGTTCAGAGTCAAGTAATAGTTGCTAGTGAACATGCTATGCAAAGCAGCCAAGATTGGTTGGATTGTTTGAAATAATTCCTCAGGACAGTGGCATCAGCGCAATGGCCAAGAGATATAGCTGTACAGACTAAGAGTTCAAAAGGAAACTGTCTAAATGGAAGGCAGTGTGATTAGAAAAAGAAAGGGATGTGCTGCAGGCAGCTCTATGGCTTCAGGAGCAAAACCCATCAAAGTGATTGGATTAGTGTCATTGTTGTTGGTCAGCTGGCAGTAGTGCTGATAATAAACGATATCCAAGATGTGTGTGTCCACTGTGTATTAGTTATGATTCTAAATAGTTTCCATGAATCATGTCATTACCCTGACAATAATCTTAAGGCCTAAGTGTTGTTTCTATTTTTCTTCTAGAAATGTGGATTTGTCAGATGTCATAGGACTAAAATAAAAATGGCAAAGATTTAAATGCTCTTCCTGCCTGATTCCAGGGCCTGAGCCTTAAAGCCAATGTTCTTTCACTTTAGGAGAGTGTAAATATTGGAAAGGCCATTGTTACAGTTTGTGTCTGGATGTCCCCCAAAATCCTCATGCGGTCATGGGGAGGAGGCTTTTCTGGAGGTGGTTGAACCTAAAGTTTTAATTGATTCATGGTCTCATGCTAGGATTAAGAGTGTGAGTGCTACCCCCACCCCAGGACAAATATCCTCTATGCAATATAAAGGACAGAAAGAGGCTTGCTCCCCACTCCTCTCTTGTTGCTTTTGGCGTCTTCCACTGCCATGAAGGGTTGCTTCTCTGCCATGCCACCCTGCCTTGGAGCCAGTTGATTATGGGCTGAAACCTCTGTAAATTGTAAGCTAAATAAACCTTTCCTCTTTTAACCTTGGGTGTTGCATATTTTGTCTCAGCAACAAGAGAAAAATAACTAAGACAACATATTTCTCTTGCAATTAGGCTCATCATCTCCATTTCATGCAATGTTCAGCACCTTTATTTCATTAATGTACATAAGACTGTTCTAGCACTCTGAAATACTTGAATATTTGATAACTTGGTAATGTATCAAATTATACTTCCAAGCAACTTATATCTGTTTCTAGTTGGTGTGCCAAGTCCCAAAAGCATTTTAAAATGAAATATAACAGAACTGTTTGAAGATTGAACCAGAGTCCTAAAATAGATATAATGAATTCCATGTGGGGATGAGTTAGAATGAAATAAGAAAACTAGTCCCCATTTTCCAGAAATTTTCAACACACTGAAGACAAAACCTAAGTCAATAAAAATCTTGGGAATACCCAGCAAGCAGCAATCCAAGGGCAGCATCTTTCAGCATCTGTTCTCCTAATATAAGTGCTCAATGGGAAGACAGACCAAGTAAAAAGCCCAAAGCCACTGTAGTTATTTGGGAAGTTTTCTAGAGGATATGGGTTATGTACGGCCTCTAAACATGATACAGACAGAAACTGGGTACTGAGGCATGAGGGTTGGAGAGGGTATCAATAAAGGAAAGAGTCTCAATAAAGCAGCTGTGATTCTATTTAAAATAAATTTGAAGCATATATGAATGTTAATGAAGGACAACTTTTGAAAATGTTCTTCTGTGTCTCCCCTTCTGTGTCTCCCTCTGGTCCTAGTCCTACTTGGACTTAAGTCATGACATCAGTTCCACATGGTACTTTGGAGGGAATTAAAGGAAGCAAGGAAACCGCCTTATCCTATGGGAAACTGCCTTTGCCCTCTGCTCATCCAAAGTGAAGTTGTCACAGAGACACTATGCTGAGCTGGCTGAAAAGCAGTGTGAAAAATGGCTTTGGAGATTGGCAGTGGCATCAACTTGGCAGGGAGTGAGGCAATAACTGCTCCAGTCTGGATGAGACTGGCACCCTCAGATCTTGTTCCTCTCAGCGCTGCCTTCATCCTGGGAAGCATGGTGTGCAACAGCTCTCTTTGCTCTGAACAAGAATCCTGTGGCCTCCCTTTCTTGTTTGTGGTACGGCAGACCTTCGCAGAGCAGAAGCAGGCTGGTCTAAGTTTAGCAGCCTGGTGAGCTTAATATGGCTTTGGCCAGAACATCTCAATCCAAAGAGTCTTAGTTAGCTGGCCAAGAATAGCAAGGGGCAAAATGAACTCGTTTTAAAGATAATAAATTGAAAGGGGAGAGTTAAAGAGAAAGTAGGAAAGAGGAAAAGAAAATAAGATGGCAGAAGGGAGAAATGGGAAAAGGAAAGAAAGAAGGTAGGGAAACAAAGTCATAGAAGTCAAATTTAGCATCTTCGTGAGGTCTGACAGCAAGTTGGTTAGAAGGAAGATGCAATAATAGAAGAGGAATTCACAATACTATTGGCATCCCTTGAGCTCTGGAATCGAAGGTCCAATACTTTATCATGATTGTGGATATCTAATACTACTTGAGAAGAAATACAGTCCTTTCACTGAAACATATGCTCTCCAGTCACTACCAATCACATTGTAGACACAAGCTGGTGTAATGCCCACAAGAATCCATAGTATCTTCATCTCTTTCATGCAGAGGTATAGGCCAGAGCTCACAGACCTTCCCCTGAAGTGTAATGTATTGAAGTGTCAAGCAGTAGTGGCCCAGGGCCCCCAGAGGTGGTGGGGCACGAGCACTAAGTCTCTTCCTGGATGCATTCTGGGAGGGAATCGGCTTTTCCGGGCTCAGCATCTCCTCCAGCCCTAACCAGCTCTCCTAGCCCCACCTTTCATTCAAGTCTGAGGGAGACCCAGACTTTGGAGTTTCCAGGAACCTCACTGGTAATAATATGTTGGCATCAAGGCCATCTTGCTGCCTGTGTAGGTCAAACATGTGCGGTGTTTATTATGTGAAGAATCTTGTGTATTTTCTCTTCATTTCATTTCAACAGGAACTTGTTAAGCCTTTCATGTTCGTACTGCCCTTCATACAGTTTGGCACCACTTCGTGGAAATGAAGTAGAGAAATCAGTAAACACTTGAACAACCAAAAGCCTCCTGGGAAAACAATGTGTAGATTATACTAGAACTTAGTGAGGGCCTGTGCCCTTGGGCACATTTTCAGGCCCTTTAATTTTTTAAAATATATTTTTATTTTTGAGCAGTTTTAGGTTTGCAGCAAAATTAAAAGGAACACACGGAGTTGTTTTTTTAATACATCTGATCCCCCATTCACATAGCCTCCTCTATCATCAGCACCCCCTAATAGAGTACCGTATTTGACCCTAACCATGACCTTACCCTGACATACTAGAGTCACCAAGAGCCCCTAGTTTTCACTGTGATCCACTCTTGGTGTTGGTGTTACGTCAAATGCATAATAGTACATATCCGCTATCATAACTGCTGATCTTTTCACTGTTCCATAATTTTTGCCTTTTCCAGAATATTATCTAGCTAGACTCAACCAGTCTATGAAAGCAATTATTTTCAGGCTATTTTTTTTCATTTAGTAATAAGCAATTAGGTTTCTCCATGCCATTTCATAGATTGATACTCAAGTCTTTCTAACTTTGAATAATATTTCATTGTTTATACCACAGTTTACTTATCCATTTATGTGGATTGCATCCAAGTTTGGGCAGTTATGAATGAAACTGTTGTTTGTGTGTAAGTTTTTGGTTGGGTATGAGGTTTTCATATTCTTCAGGTAGCCAAAAAGTAGGTATTTACATTTCCAAATCCCATGGTAAATGTGTTTAATTTTGCAAGAAACTGCTGAACTGTCTCCCAAAGTGTTTGCACTGATCATGTCCCCACCAATGAACAAAATATCTTATTACTCTTCATCCTCATCACATTTGGTGTTGAGTCTTCCACTTTTTAAAGCACCAGTAAGCTAAATTACATAGAATCTACTGAAGAGCCAGAAATAAATCCAATAATAAAGGCCTGAAAAGATCACATGTTCTGATGTCCATATGGCCGGACTGCTGTGCCTTTCCTCAAAGTCATCATACTCTCATTCTACATAAAATACTCTCAAACTACGTTTTCCTCTTCACCTTAGAAAGCGAATCTTTATAGCGATAAAGACACTGAAAATATAAAACAGCAGTGCATGCATTTATCCTGTTTGCATGTAAATTGACTAAAATCTAAGGGTGTAACCCCACACACCTAGGAGATGTCATCAACCTGTCACAACTGGTGTTTATAAGAATGATCTTAGCACACTTATTGATAGAATGAAGCTTTTCAAGATGCCACATCTATTAGCAATGGAGAGAAGTCCCTACCTTATTAATTTGTTGTTGGAGTTAAATGAAATGTATATTATTTATGATATACGATAAGTGAATCTTGCCTAATACGTGAATGTTGGATAATACGTTAATGGATCGTGATAGTGATGATGATGATGATGATGATGATAATGATGATGATGATGATTATAAGGAATCAAGTGATTAGAGGTTTGGAAGAGGGAGAAATAAGAAGGAAAGAGTACTGGAATCTTCAGGCATTAATTATTTTTATGACTCCATAAGGATATGACAAATGGTATCTGGTCTTGAAGAGATCCTAATCTCAAATATCATGTGATTATAACAGGCTGCAATAAATGTTTTGATGATATGTTAACCCAAAGGAGAGGACTGTAAGATAGGGAAAGCTACAGGCAATAGGTGAGTAAGGTTCAAAAGATTTTGCTACTTGGTAAGGAGTAGGCATTTCATGGAAAGACATTCCCAACAGAGGAAACAGACTTTAAATAAACTCTTAGAATCTTTGAAATCATGGCACCACTGAGCATGTAGACCAAGTAAAATCAATGAATGTGTAGCAGGAAGATGAGCTGGAAAGGTTCCCCGTGCCTGTTGATGATTCCCAGTGTATCACAGCAAAGAGGATGGATCTTAGGGCAAGGGTCTTATTTGAAAGGTGGCAGGTTTATATTGCAATCTTCAAGCAGAGAAGCTATACGAGTAGAAGTCTGCTTTGGATATGTGTTCACACTTAATGCCAGGGAGAAAATGAACTTGAGTTCAGGGAGGAAGTGGAGACCAGAAAGCCAGATGGGGATTCTTGGGACAGTTTGGGTTTGGGCCAAGGCTCTAAGGCTGAGGTAGGTGACAGCTCTGATAAGATTGAGTGTGTGTTGCAGGGGCTGGGGAGTGGCAGAAGCAGAGGGTCCAGAGGTGTTGAGGGCCTTAACTTGGACCACCGGGACAACCTACGGAAGGAACATTTCCAAACCCAGTTTGTATTCTTTCTGCTCCTCTGATGGCATGAAAGAAGCTGAATCTTCAGTTCTCCTTCAGTTCCAAGCTTATTTGACACTTTCCTGTTCCACCCAAGAGAACACCACTTGCATTATGCCATGGGACTATAACCAAATGAATGCAATTAATTTTTCTAAAATTCCAAGGAGGGATAGGTAAATATGTCCTCGAAAAACATATTTTAACCCGAAAATGGCCAAACATTATCCAGGCCTGAGCCATCTAATGCGATAGCCACTCCTTATGACTACTGGTTAGTCCTGAAATGGCATGTGAGCATCAAATATACATTAGAATTCAGGGATTTAGTGTGGAAACCGGAACACAAAATATCTTCTTACCTTTTATATTGATTATACACGAAAATGATAATTTTTATCATATTTGATTAAATGAGCTATATTCCAAAGAAGGAATTCCAACAGGTTTTTTTTCTTTAATGTGACTTCTAGAAAATTTAAGATCACATTATATTTCTGCTGTCCAGAACTAGTCCAGGAAATGCAAGTTTTGTAGTACCAATATTTCATGACCTTACGCAAGCCAAGAGTATATTTTCTGTTATTGCTCCTCTGCCCATTACTGAGGAAAGTCTTGGTATGATGTTTTCTAATACCTTCAGATGTGTCCTTATTCTTACTAAGGAAGTGGTTACCATAGCAACTGCCACAACACCTTGTCTGTTATTTGCTACATCTGGAGGGTGAGACATAAACAAACATCAATCCACCATCAGTTTTATACATTTCTATTTTTCTGTCACATAACTGGGTCTTTCCTCCTTTGCAAACCAGAGCCTTGGAGACCTCACTTCTAATTCCCGCCTATGTCACTGGCTTCTCTGAGGCAGGATAAGGAGAATAGTAACAACCCCATGCCCAGCTCAGAGGGGTATATGAGTAGGTAGTGATGAAGTATTTTAAAAATGATCCTTGGGGCACATTATCCATTGTGCAACAACTTATTTTAATATTATAATAAGACCTAAATTCCTCGTAGTGCTGGAGATAGCCACAAAAGGGAAAACAATTTCCTTTGGTGGATATGGGTGAGGAATACAGAAGAAAGAAAATGAGACAGATGAGGAAAAATAAAAGTGTGGCTGATGGTAGCATCTGCTCTCTTAGACGTGAAAGTCCAGTTCTGTCCTTGCCAAACTCTGCCTCGCTGACTTACAGGAAATCCAGGGACCCAGAGACCCCCATGCATACAGTTCATCCTGGTATTGATGTAGAACTAATGAACAGGTTGGAGGTTTTTTTAATTTGGTCCTTGCATTTCAGGAGGCTTTCAGTATTATGCTCATTTATCACCAACTCAATTTCTCCAAGAGTTTCTCATGCGGGGACCAATTCTGTCTTTGAACCCTCAACAGGCGTCATTTGGGTAAATGACAGATGCTGACCCAGGAAAATCAGATACCTGGCAACAATAATAGCATTGTAGGTCTTAGGTTCTGTGCACCTATGTTATAAATCCACAGGCTTCCCAGCTCCTGCAGCCCTCATCACTGGAAAATCCATCCAGTGGCTTATGGGATGCACAGAAAATCCCGGAAGCTGCTCCAGTTACACCTGGCATTTAGGAAGGAGAATGAAACCACAGGGAAATACAAGCACACTGCATAAAGCAGCCCCTAGGGAAAGTTCTAGAAAGGTTAATTGTCAGTGTTCGATGTTTTGCGCGGCTCTCCCTTCCTCTTCTCCTTACCCTCCCCCGGGGAAGGAAGGGGGCCCCCTGTGGGAGGCAAGTGCGGCTTTCTGATGGAGCTCAAACAGCATGGATTTGAATTTATAAGGGTGTGGAGAGTCAGGTGACAGGATCACTGAGTAATTCCCTGCAGAAGGAGACAAACTGCATGTTAAAAAGCTCAACAAATACTAAAAAAAAAAGAAAGAAAGAAAGAAAGAAAGAAAGAAAGAAAGAAAGAAAGAAAGAAAGAAAGAAAGAAAGAAAAAAAAAAGGCTGGGACGAGGAGTGCAGACTTTCGCACTGCACTTTCCGGGAATCCTCCGGAGCTGGGCAAAGAGGGCTGAGTTTTCCCTCTTCCCTGGCAGGGCTGGTTTGGATCCCGGGTGACTTTCTGTTTCATCTCGAAATGTCCTCGGCTTCGGGAGCCGCTGGTTTCTCCTGTGAGGGAAAACGCAGGACTCCTTGGAGACTCTGGCCAGGCTTCTGAGAACTGGGGTTTGGGGAAGGAAAGAGGCCAAGGCCCCCACCGAGTCCCACCGGGCTGGGCGCTCGGGAGTCACGCCCAGGAGGAGGTGGCCGCTTGCGACCCAGCAGGGACCTGGAGGAGCCTGGAAAACCACCCAGGCGGGGGCTGGAGGTTAAAGCTAGGGGGATACAATGGACCCCTCCTTGCTGAGATGGGCGGATACCTAGTACAGGATAAGCTGAATCCGCGCCCCCCCCCCCAAGTCCCACTGGCTCCTTTCCCTTCCCTATCCCGTGCTCCGCGCGAGCTGGTCAGCGGCCAGGGAAGGAAGAAGCCGCCTGGCACCGCAAGGCTGTGTGTGTAGCATGTGTATTGGCAGAGCCGGACGCAGGAGGAGACTGTTGCTCAGTTTGAGAAAGCTCAGCTAGTGGACAGCAAGAAAAGACCCACAGAGGAGAACGCAAGTGTCAGCCTGGAGCTCTGGGCAGTCTTTGAGGTAGGCACTGGAATCTGAAACTATTGTATTGCTTTCGGTTTGTCCGGCAGGTTTTGCATGGTTTTATGCTTTGTCCGGCTGAGAGAATAGCCCTGGTTGTGAGCTGATGGTAACCATTGGTTTGGTTTCAAAATCCTCCAATCTGGCTGGACGATGCCCTGGTGTCAGTGTGGGTCCATCCAAGTTAGAGCAAATTGATTGAAACCGGACCTGAGGGATTCACTTGCAAATCTCACCGCAGAGCTGCAGCTGGGAGCAGGTCCCGAGGTGGCAGCCAGCTCTTCGGAAGCCCTGCAAGTTTCTGACTTAAAGAGACAGGCAAGGAAATATATGAATCTGAGGCTGCTGTGTTTGGGAAGTTGTGGATGATACAAAGGAAAGATGACTTAAAAATCCAAGGATAAATAGGAAAGAGGGTTTGGTAGGATCTAATCTCAGGCCTTGGCATTTTGAGGTCTGCTGTGTAGAGATGGAAATCAACCTGGGAAGGAACAGAACTGTTGACAGCCACACTCAGCATAAGAGCTGTTTTAATAGATTATTTTTTTAATGACTTCTGGAGAGCCTGAGAAACACCCAGAGCATTAGTTTGGAAGAGTTTATTTCTAATTGTTTTTCTGTTCGGCCACATGAGGTGTTCTAAACAAAATATGGTGATATTTAGAACCAAAAGGAAAATTGTCCTCAGAATAGTATCGATGAAGAGATTCCAAGTGTGTGCTACTCTCATCCCTTCTTGTCTTACTTCCAGTGGAGAGCAAATTATTCAAGTTGAATGTATCTTAACAACTCTGTAGAGTGGTATGGTTATCCCCATGAAAGGATATTTATATATCTCAATCATTCGTATGGTCTCGAATCTGGGATTGTTAAATCCCCAAGGCCACAGACCACATTTGGGAATTAAAAAGACGTTGTGGATCATGAATTTCTACGGTCTTTTTTTCTAGTGGGCCCTGGTCCTCCTGTGCATCCTGGTGGCCATCAGATAAACTAAACAACAAGGCCATCTAAACCTACTTTTGAAATATAGACACCATGGTATTATAAATATCTGCAGTATATAAGAACAGCTCTTAGACTTCATTCTAAAGGTCAGAAGTGGTCCCTCAAGAAAGCATTCCTTAAATAATTAATGTCAGCACAGTGAGTTTCTTTTATCCAGATTTCCATCTGTTGAAACTTGCCCATGACCTGCATTTCATACCTCGATGACATAGTGAAGACTGAGGTTCAGAAGGATGATCCCTACTGTAAGACACCAAGCTCTGAATAGTTTTAGCTTTAAACACATTGCTTTGCACACTAATCCTCTAAAATGGGTAATCTTGCCTGAGGTAGGTGCCTATATTTTGTTGCAACAACCTGGACTTTTGGTTTTACAGAGAACTTTTGCATTATTACCCATATGAGGGGCAGTCAGAAAATGCAGTTTGAATGCCACATTTTCTCCATTTCTGGGTAGATCAACTATTCAGTTACAGGACAACTGGCCAGAAGAGGTGAAGTATGGCAGATTTTGAAAATTCACTCCTAGGGTAATAGAAGTGCTTTGGTTGAAATTGTAAGTTTTTGAGCTAGTTTGTGCGCCTATTCCAATCCTGCCAGAAATGTTCAGTGAGTAATATTAAGCAAGTTTCTTGACCTTTCTGTGACTCAGTTTCCTCATCTAAAATTCGCTAGTAACAGGCTTTATGAGAAGTAAACGAATTAATGCATTAATAGAATAGCACATAGTATTGAACCCACTAAGGTTGCATATTAATCAGTACCTGCTATTATTATTGTTATCATGTATAGTATCTGCTGACCACAAAATATTTTTAAAACAGGTCATTTTTCGTCTTTAATGTGCCAAAGAATAAAGAACAGTTGTAACACTTTAAACATTTGTGATTCTCAACATGCTTCAGAATTAACTCACTAGCATATCTATTCCTCTAGTTGAAGAGGCATCTTTGTCCCCATGTTTTGGACACAAGAGTCCATTGAACTTGTTTAAACTACAGAGAACACTAGTAACACTTATTTCTAGACTGTTGGGGCTCTACGCACTCTCCACCAAGGTCACACCACCCTAAGGATCTAAGCTGGAGACCACACTAGCAGTAGTCAGGCAAAGACAACATAATCCTTTTCTCTAAAGAGCCCCAGTGCACTTCCAAATGATGTAGTTTGGTGAAGATTTGATTTTTCTGCTTCAGCCATGCTATTCGTTTTGATTTTGCTCTGGTCTTATCTTGAAATTGCTGGGCTCAGGTCTCTTGGAAGTTTTTGCACATCTAAAACCATGTAGATGTGGCCATAATGATCCATTGTTACAAGTTCCAAGGCTCCACTAAGGATGACAGAGAATTTGTGCCCTAGTCGAGGCTCTTTTTAGTTTCCTACCACGAAGATGTAATGACTCCCATAAAAGAAACTTTATGATATGCACAAATCCTAAAATAGTGGTACAATTGTTCTAAAGGTGACAAAGACTTTTGCTTGGACCTTGCACATGTACTTAGCTTCCTATAAAGCCCATAATTCACAGTTACAGGGAAAGTCATAAGAGAAGGGATTTGATGAGAGATCTTTTACGCATACTGTGGGTTTCTCTAGGAAATTAAGTGGATAAAAATTCCCCTTGGAATTGGTCTTTAAGAAGGCAGAGCGAGGAACAGAAGATGGTGTCTTCTAAGAAGCCCACTGCGAACATAACACCAATGCCCAGCATTAAGAGCACAGAGAAAACTCTCCATCAGAATTGTAGAAAAATAAAGTTTCAAAAACAAAAAAGAAAATATTGTGATGTAGAAGTATTCCAAACTTGGGAATATTACAGTGTTTAGTAAAAAGATAAAAAAGAGTGAGGAGAAACGTAGAATTGAAAATCCTAGTTTAAAAAGTTCAGTTTTATGATTTCAAGAAATTTTTCAATTGATTGTAGTTCCTAACTGGAAAATGATGAAAACATCAGTCTTCCTTCCTCCACGGTACTCCTGAGAAGCAAATGGGATCCTGTGCCAAAACTAAAAGAAGAACATAGTTCCTCTTAACAAGTGGAGAACTTGAGCTTATCTAGGCCTCCTTCAGGTATTAATAACTCTTTCGGATGAAAGAAAAAGTGACCCCCCCAAAAAAAGGAATATGCTTATGTGTTACTAAAAATCAGAGTTTCCTTACTGATAATCAAGGAGGAAGACATTTTGGATAATCCGTAATTAATGAACAACCAATAGCAACTGTACTAATTTGCTAGAGCTGTCATGACAAAATACCACCACTGGGGTGGCTTAAACAAAAGGCATTTATGTGCTTGCTGTTCTGGAGGCTGGAAGTTCAAGATCAAAGCGTCCATAGGTTTGTTTCTCCTGAAACCTCGGTCTTTGGCTTAGAGACAAGTGTCTTTACGTAGTGATTCCTTGATTTTTGTACTGTTTGTGTCCTAATCTCTTCTAACAAGGACACCATTTGTATTGAATTAGGCCCACTCCGATGACCTTATTTAACCACAATCAGACCTGTTCTCCAAATGGAGACACATTCTAACATAATACGGCTTAGGGATTCCACATATGAATTGGGAGGTGGCACGATTCAGACTTTCACAGCTATCAAGTGAACTAAGAAAACTATTTTTTAAATGGACCATTCTTATTTTAGGAGTTAATTAGATCCATAAAGGAACATAGTATTTTTATTCAGGAGACTGACTTACCTTGGAAAGGCCCACGGAAGGTAGCTCAGGGAGCATGGTCCAAGCTTCCAGGATAGCGTGACTTCGGGAGTGTTTTAACTAAGAGAAAATGAGGGCCTTGTTTTATTGACTCCTCCTAGGTGTGCTGTCAAGGAGCCAGCGGATCATCCTTAGCAAGGCTGCATCTCCGCAGTGACAGCTATTCCTGGAAGATAGATTTAACACAGTTTTAAATTGGATGCTCCTTTGAGGTCAGAAGGATCATGACATCTCTCTGGACAGTTTCCCACTTCCTTTCAATATTTTGCCTCTTGAAGGAAGCTGAAGGTGGAGCCTGTCCAGGTTCCTGCCATGCTCTGTAGAACTGTGCATATTCAACACTGTCCCTTCAGTCAGGCCTCACCTCTCCCTGTCCCCATTCAGCACGAACAGTGACAGTCAGCACAACAGCTCCTGAACTACGCACGCACATGTGCACTCACACTGATTTGTCTGCTCATTTATTACAGAAACAGAATTTGGGGGGCGAGGCAGAGAGGATGATTTGCAAGTGATATTTTACAAATCACTAGATTTCTGAATGCTATCTTTTCAGTTTCAGAGGAAAAAATACAGTGCTCACCTCATGGCTAAGGTGCCCTCACAGATTTAGGAAGCCCAAGGGAAATGACAACTACCCTTAAGACACACACAAGAAAAAGGCAGGAATAGGAAAGTGGTGGCTCCTGGGGAGTAGGTGACTGACTCACAGGTGCAGAGATGAGGGTGGGTGAGAGAGCCCGCTGCTTCCTTTTCCCTCCCACCAGCCCTGAGGAGTGCACCCTGCACCCTTGACAGGACCATTTACACAATCCCGATTTCCTACAGGTGGTCTGGGTGTCATATCCAAACAGAAGAATGCAATCACACAGGCAACACATAGGCCTTAATTTTCTCTTTAAACCTGATAGCGTTGGAATTTTTGTATCAGAAGGAACAAAAGAGTACATATTTATGAAACACTCTATAATGTCTTTTTTTAAATTAAAAGTAAAGTATGCCTCTAGTTCCCAAGAGGGGAAGATCCAGTCTCTGAGCGTCAGTCATGCCCCCTGATTCATCTGCTGGTTTCTAGCACAAATAAGGACACACAGGCTCATTAGTAGACAGACTACTCCAGCCGCGCTGCGGAGGTGGGAATGTGGTCATTGGTTAAGCCACTACACTGGCTTGCTCAGCCTTCAAGCTGTTTGGATGCAATGTCCTCTCCCAGTGTCAAGTACTCTTGTTTGGGTTATTCAAAGAGGCTGTTGAAAGAAACTATGATGTAATCTGCAGTATGTCGGTGCCTGAGTTATTTAGCCCCAATTTAATGGTTCATGACTTGCCCCAAAAAAGGGCCTGGTGGCATCTCAGGAACAAGTCACCAGATTTTAAGAAGCAAAGATTTCTTTCCTTTGACTTTTGTTATAAATTAAGATTTCTTCTTTTGAATTGGTTTGTGCATATGTAGAATTTCTCAGATAAAAAAAATGTGTTTTTATAATGATGTATTTTTCCATAAAGCAAAAACTAACTGACTTGTGGGACTTTTTTGGTTACTATATTTAATTTGTAAACATGTATTATCTATTATACTAAAGACAAGGTATTGTGCCAAGCATTGCACAGTGTATGAAAAGATGAATCAGACCTACCATACCTATTCAGAGAAACAAAACACGTGCATAAGAGTTTTAACAAGACATAGAAAATGACAGCTTCTATGAGAACAGAAAATGTGGTTATTGAGGTTGACAAGAGGGAGAGATTAATTCCAGCTGGAAAAGGCTTCAGAGTTGTTTTTAACCTGAGACACATTTCCATGTAGGGGAAGGGGAGAGAGGGAGGAAGAGAAGGAGCAGCTTTCCCAGAAAAGCAGGGAGAGTAAGTGTGAAGTGAATTCATAGAGCAAGGCTCACCTGGGAGGTGCTTGAGACGTGGAGACCAGGCCAGTTTATTTAGAGGACAGGATAGAAGAACAATAATGATGCATTGGGAAGAACCTCGATGCCAAGCCTAGAAGTGACATGGTCAGGCCTCAGGATTATATGTTAGGTGGTATTCAGGGAGAGAGACGGCGATGCATCATTTATCAGAATGCTAGTGGTAATTAATGATAATAATAAATACTAGTGGCTCTCTTTGTTGAGTGTCTAGTCGTTGCCTAGATTACCTCCATTCCTCACAGCAAGCCTGCGAAGTAGGTACCAGTGCAGCTGGTCCTCATTTTCCACAGATTCTGTTTTTGCACACTTCACCTACTCCCTAGAATGCAGCATTCGCAACCCCAGGTCCATTCTCGAAGCACTTTTGCAGTCTTTGCAGATGTGTGCAGAACAGCAAAGATTCAAACGGAGGTGGAACAAGGTGACACTCTACTCACACCATAAGCAAGTATCTTTTCTGCAGTGTTTCCAGGGCCATGCTCTTGGCATTTGGGGCCTCTTTGGGGGTGAAGTACAATATAGTGCTTCAGACTGCAGGAAGGCTGCGCTGTGCCTCTCAGAGAACATCCATTTGTTCAATAATTACGTTTCAAGGCACGAGTAGCAGTGCTGATGGCCGTGACTGCGAGTTCAATGCAAACACATCAGCACTATCTGTTGACTAAGATGCGTTGTAACAGAAACACCCATAAGACAAGTGAGATCAGTGGAAGAAAATATTGTGCCTGCATAAATTTAACCCTGCATTTCACTCAGTAATGGTTCAGTATGCACAAATTTAAGGTTGAAAGTGACATTATAGAACCAAACTACTATAGAGTGAGACTCCCCTAGTTATTTCCTCTCTGCAGAGAAGTACATTAAGGCTTGGGAGGAAAAGGAAGTTGCCTGGGGCTGCACAGCCAGCACTCCCCAATCCACCAGCCTGGACCCCCATATTGTAATGGAGCGCTGTTGTGGAGAGAAGATCAAGGGGCTGGGCTTAGAGAGGGCAATGAAGAGGGTGGGGGGAGGTGACTTATAAATGGTTTAGGAAGTAGAATCAAAAGGACTTGGCCACTGATTACTTGTGGTGGATACAGCTACTGAGGTTGGGTAGAGGTGATAGACTGGTGGCACTGAGGAGCCGTGAAGGTCAAGGTTGCAGGGATGGAAGCAGTGTGTACAGCTCGGATTAAGGACTGGGGCATGAAAGAAAAAAAACCTAACAGGTGTTATTTTGTGAGCATGTACTCTATTCCAGATAGCCTTGAGAGGCTCTTACCAAATTACCTCATGCATTCCTCAAAGTGACCCTATTTTGTAGGATAAGAACTATCATTCCCATTTTACAGATGAGAAGAGTGAGGCTCAAGACTTATGGTAGCTTGCCCATGGATACCCTGCTAATAAACCATGTAATAGGGAATGTAAATCCAGGCCCAATGGCCAGAGAGGTTGTAATCACAAGAAGTTCTAGAGTTTCAGATCTTGGAAGAGTGGACATGTTAATGTTAAAGATGCCCTAGCTTGTTCTCTGGTTTCTTGTTTTTGTTTTTAAATTTGTTTCCTTGTTTTTATTTTTAATTTTACTTTTTAATACTGTATTTGTCTTACACTTTATACTTTCCTTCCTATGTGTTTTATTTAAATTCTTCTCTCACAAAGAAAAATTGTTCTTCTAAATCCTTTAGGTTGCTTTTGCTTCTCATTCTTCCTATTTTTCTTATTCTTGTTTAGCCTCCTCTTATTTTTCTCATATTTAAAAGGGATGGTTAATGTTAAAATTATTTGGTACTTAGAGAAATTGGATGTGTTAGGTTGCGTTTTATTATGTTGTGTTAATTAAAATGTTTGAATATTTAAGTGTTTCCTAGAATATATGAACCATGTTTTACAGAGTGATTCTCTCAGTCACCCTTGCATTTCACATTACCAGAGCTACAGTTAATTTCCAGATGTGCTCATTACTAGAGGGGAGGCCAGGTTATACTATCTGTCTATTACATTTGGCATAAAAAGTCATGGTGTTCATTTTATATTTCATCTTAGCCACAATGATCTCAGAACTTTTTAAAAGACACAGAGTCTTTCTTTAAGTTTCCTAAACCTCTGTTGCTGGAACTTACTCACGTCTTTCTCTCAGTTAGTTTCCCAATGAAGGTCAGTCCTACTGTATTCCTGGTAGCACTGTGCTTGTAGATAAAACAGTTCCCAAACAGTACACAATGTGTTTCATCTAAAAAAATCCCAGAGTTGTTTATTAGACTCACAAGCACATTAGCAATACAGAGTAAATGGGGGGAAAACTCATATTAGAATATTGGGCTCCTTCTTCCTTTCTTTCCTTTTTTTTTTTTTTTGGTACTGGGGATTGAACTCACAACCTTGCACTTGCCAGGCAGGCACTTAAGCCACTGAGCTAAATCCCTAGCCCCCTTCCTTTCTTTCCAAAATGCCCCTCCACGATGTCCAAGGAAGGGCATTCTCTGGGGCCGCATGAAAGCCCTTTCCACAGAGCTTTCCACTCCATCAAAACGCCTCTCCACAGAGTTCAATGGTGAGAGCAATGCGAAGAACAGCAAGCCTGCATCTCTGAGGTGAGTGGAAGAGTTCACCAAAAGGCAGTCTCTGTTCTTTGAAATAACCCAAGTCTGAAACTCTTCATTTTGAACTACACTGAAACCCAGGGAGAGAGGAAAAAAGACAGTTGCAGTGTAGTTGGTAACTGTGCTTCATACTCAGCCAACTGGAGATCTTAAGTGAATAAATTATGCATTTATGTAGAGATCTGGTAGCACGGAAACAAAGGCTTTGAAATTTTTGTGTTTTTCTTAAACTGCCATAGCCTAAAAGGGAGTTGGGAAAAAGCAAAGCCATATTTGATTCAACAAACGTTAAAAACCATCTTTCAAATACCCTGGACAGAATCAAGTCCAAAATGTGTTTTGCCAAACCCAAGGGAAATTCACTCCATATGTTTCCGATGCGTTTATAGTTCAGTCATTAAAATATTGCGTTGCAAAGACTAGTTTTCCAAGAAAACCTTTATGAGCCATATGAACACATTGTCTTGCAAACAGGAAGTCTTGTTTTGCCAAGAGCTTCCAGATGCCCGAGCAAAGGGTCTGGATTTGGTTGTAGGGGCAGAGCCCTGGATACTACATTTCCAGACTTGTCAAAACCAACTGTCTCATCCTTTCAGGAAGTCTTTGCTGTGTGTGTCTCTCTGCTCACTAGAAGTGTGGCAATTCTTCAGGGGGGAAATATAATAACCTAAGGGAAAGATGACCATTGGCTTTCATCGGTCCCACTGGCTCTCACCATTTTTCCTCACTCCACCCCTCTTTCGTGGAATTCCGTGCCCTCTTCACCACACTCCATTCACAAATTTATAACTCAGGCCATAACTCCTCTACTGAAATCAGTATGTCATCATTGCAGTCCTTAAAAACAAAGAGAATTTCCAAAATGGACTTGAAAAATGCAGCTTCAAAGAAGCCGTGGACTCCAGGAAAAAAAGGAGAAATTATCCTTATTTTTGATTTTTTTATGGTAAAACACATATAAAACAAAATTTGGCACCTTACCCATATTTAAGTTTACAGGTAGTGGCATTAAGAATATTCACTTTATTGTACAAGCATCACCATCACCCATGTCCAGAGTTCTTCTCATGTTGCAAAACTCAGCTCTGCACCCACTAAATAGCAGCTCCCTTTCCCCTTTGGCCCAGCCCCTGGCACCCACCCTTCTACTTTTAGTCTGAATTGAGGAATAATTAAGTTCTTCTGGTGCTACAAGCTTATCCTATCACTAAAATGCAAAAAGACTTTTAGTGCATGGATGCTTGCGTGAGCAGTGTTGAATATATAATAGGAAAATATTTCAATGAGAATTGTAGAATTAACACAAATCTGCCAGAGTTTCTAGAACTCTGAAAATTGTGAAACGAGCTCCACGAAGGCATTTCACCAGGGAGTTATGCTGATAGGTTGCTTTCTGATGACCTGATAATACACATTAAAGTATATAGGACCAACTTTAAAAAGTGGCTCTCAGACTTTCTGATGCATTGGAATCTGCTGAGATTCTTATTTATTTGTGGGTTCTGATTCTCCAGGCCTACAGTGGGACTTAAGATACTGTATTCCTAATGACCTTTGAGGTGATGCTAATATACCTGGTGCATGAAACACATTTCCCAAAATAATGTTCTAGAGTGTTTAAAGAAGCCTTTAAAAAATTCTAAATCAAATATTCTGAGTGAAATATGGGCATAGATATTTTTCAAACACCATACGTCTTCTAATGTACAGCTAACAGGGAGAACCTGTGACCTAGGAAAATAGTTCAGATTGCTGGCCTGCCTCTCTTAAGATCAGGTGTCTCATTTGAGTCTTTGGTGAGTATTAGATTGTAGCAAATCACGGTTGGCATCTCTAATAAAAGCCTTAAGTGACTTATTTATATGTTGCTGATAAAAGACAGAGCCAAATCTTTTAGTTTCCAGATGTGCTGACTGCAGAGCTGGTATTCAGCTATTAAAAAAAAAATGTAGCAATCTTTTCTTCTATCTTCATCCTTACCATAGGACGGCGGAGAGCTTTCCCATGTATTCAGATCAGTGAGCTACATAGACAACTGTGGATCAAACCAATGTAGATCTTCAAATTTTAAAAGACATTTAATACACTCAAATACTTAGACACATATTTGAGAACTCTGAATTGAACACCCAAAAAAAAATCAAGAAAAAACTTTGCCTTAAAAATCACAAGAGCAGATAAGACTGCTTGTTTCCATCATAGGAACAAATGCAGTATCCTATACATGCACACTGACGGGTCTCCTTGGATGAGTCACCTGCCAAGTGCATCCCTAAGAGGCTGAATGTGCTATCTGTGGTTGGTGTAATTAAATACTGTGCACTTAAACACTAGAGAATGCCTGCCAAAGACAATTATTTCAGTTTCAGCTTAATTGAGACTAAACTTCTCTTTCGCATAGTAATTATTCAACAGTCGCAGTTACTCTGTAAGGTCACTCTAATTTCTGATATTAAAACTATGGCAACAGAGAAAAGGTTGAATCTCAGTTTATTCTGGCAGATGGACACTGACCCAATTTATTCAATAACTATATCAGCTTAAATTTCCAACCCGAAAGAAAGAGACCTAAAGTGCAAAGTACTATTTTAGAATTTATATTTCATCTGCCACAAAGCTATTCTTACCCACCTCCCTCATTTACTAGTAGTATTAGGATAGCAGTGTTGGAAGAATTAAACATTTTGATGCCACATAAACATTTTTCATCTTGTACTACAGGGAGTCCATGTTCATGAATCAAAGACTGATAAAAACAGTCTTTATGAAAATCTTCTCCACCATCTTCTCCAAGAGCTGAAACTGCATGGTAATGAGCAATGCGGAAATAATCACTGATGCCCAATGGAACCAACACGGCCAAGACAGTCATGAGATTGTTTTTGTTCTTCTTTGAGATCTGTGTGCACTAACCTGGTCAGACTAAGCTAATTTCACTTGCCAAGCTAATTTCACTTGCCAAGCTAATTTCACTTGCCAAGAGTAAGCAGCACAACCAGGGCGGGAGGAAATAAGTTGGGAGCTCTCATTTGTTTCTTCCCTGATTCCATCTCTACCCTTCACTAACCCTAAAGTTTGGATCTCTTTCTGTGGCCTTTTTGCATCGTATCTTGTTTTCTGCTGTTCTTACTCTTTCTTGGGGATTGGTTTCTGGATCCTCTACAGATATCAAAATCCACAGATGCTCAAGAGTGTTGTATAAAATGACACAGTATCTGCATAGAACCTACACACGTCTTCATGTATACTGTCTCTCATGATTACTTATAATTACTTATAATACTAGATTACTTATAATACAATGCAATGTGTTATAGTGTATAACACTATACACTATAGTGTGTAGGGAACAATGACAAGAGGGGGAAAACCAGTATATTTCTACTATGGATGCATTTTTGCCCAAATATTTTCGATCCAAAGTTGCTAGGATGCATAGGTGTGGAGCACCATATACAGAGGACTGACTGTGTGCTTTTGAAATCAGGACTTGAAAATGTACCCTTTAAATTTCAGTTCCCTGTAATACTGGAAGCTCTGACTAGTATCACTCAATTCCCTTAAGGAGTATTTTCCAGTTAGACCCAGTTTTTCATTTTCAAGAGAAAAAAATAGCTGATGCAGAATTTTGAATTGATGGCCAAGAAGCTCACAAGTGTCATTTTGCTTATACAGCACAATTTTCTTCTTGAAGGAAGCATGAAGTGCATTTGGAATCCATGTAAAAAGACAGGCCTGAGATCCCGTCCATTATAACCCCTGGACTAGAACCTTTACTTCTCCCCGTCAGAGAAGGCTGCCAGCCCATAATGATAGATCAGTTTTAAAGTACCTGAGTTTTTAAAAGGAATCAGCCCAAAACAAGAGAGTAGAAAATTTCTATGAACATTGAAAAATAATAATAAAAGAGGAACAGATGCAGAATCAGGCAGAAATAATATCAAGGCAAGTAAGTTGGGGAGAAGTGGAGAAAGAAATATATATTAAACATCCATGGATAATTTTTATTTTCAATACATATAGAAATAATCCTTTAGATATTGTGGATTAAATAAAATATTCTTTAAAAGCAATTTCACCAGTTTCTTTTTACTTTTTCTTTTCGGCACCAGAGATGGAACCCAGGGTCTTGGCTATGAGCTAGATTCTCCAGTCCTTTTGAAAGACATTTTTGTTGAGAGACTCACCAGGTTCACCAGGGCTGAGCTCAAACTTACAATCCACCTACCTTGGCTTCCCTGAGTGCTGGAATAACAGATGTGCACCACTGTGCCTGACTTCTTTTTTCTTTTTAAACATGGCTACTACAATCTTTTTGACTGTTAAATACAGCTATTAGAAACTTTTTTATTCAGTACCAGGGATCTACCCCAGGGTGAGCACACTGCCACTGAGGTTAGCCCTAGCATACCTTAAACTGCACATGGCACATGTGGTAAGCACCATATTTCTATCTGGCAGTACTATTTTGAAACCTGCAGGTAAAACTGCAATAGCATGTTCTATGAAGTACAATAAGCAAGAGCAGGCCACAGGAAAAATAACATTTTGATATTGATTTATTGGTTACTTTTGTTTTCAAAACTGTGGTTTAAAATTAATTTTACATTTAAGATCCAAATCTTACACTTTCCTATACTTTAAATAGCACGAAGATTAGAACATCAGTCAACAGAGATTTAAGACTGAAAGAACCTCCCAATCTACCCCAGTGAAAATGTTTTCCAAGTAAGTAGAATACTGCTTTATGTATCATTTCACTGTGTTTTGTCCAGAAATTAGCAGAGGAAAATAAAGTGCTATATAAATGCTATGTATCTCTCGATATCTAATAGGCCACACCCCAATCAAATAGCCACTGAAAATAGTGAATGACAAATGGACCCAGATAAACCTTTACATTTTTCTTTTTTTCTTTTTTCTTTTTTCTTTTTATTGGTACCAGGGATCGAACTCACGACCACACACTTGCAAGGCAGGCACTTATGCTGCTGAGCTAAATCCCCAGCCCCAAATCTTTAAATTTTTTCGTTAACTTTAGCTTCCCTGAATTTGCTAAAAAAGTAGCTTGGAACTTGTTTAAACTGGAGATATTTTTCATTCTTCCCATGAATAAATATCTGGAGAACTATGTCCCCTGAAAGAGCAGAGGATACAATGATGAATAAGATACACAAAGCTTTTATTTCCTCAGGACGTATAGAGAATGCAAACAGGTGATTATAATCTAGAATAATAAGTGGTAGTAGGTACAGTTTAAAAGGCATGCTGCAAAGACACTTAATGAAGACTAATAAGGAAAAATGACTCTAGTTTGAGGCCCATAGTATGCAGAAGTTGTTCCAGACATGGGGCATATGCAGAAGTAAGGGTAGAGGATGAGGAGTAAAAATTGTGAAATCCCCGTAATCAGTTCTGTTTTGCTGCCCTATAGAGTAGGGATAAGGTGAGGGGAAATAGATAAGGGAAACCCAGACAGGTGAATATGAGCGGGACCACAGCCTGCAGAGTAGGTAATTCCATTTACATGAATGTCCAAAAAGGCTAAGCAATAGAGACAGCACATAAATTAGTGGGTGCCTAGACCAGGGTGGGAATAGGACAAAGCAATGGGAAATTGCCACCGGTTTTCTTTTTGGGAGAACGGAATTACTCTAAAATTAGATTGTGGGAATGGCAATCCTATAATATACAGTATATTCTAAAATTCTGTGAGTATTCTAAATTCATGGAATTGCTGTGACTTATATACTTAAAACATGGTAGATTTTATGCCATGTAAATTTTCTAAGAATTGTTAGTATTAGTCCAGTTGAGGCAGGAGGGGACGTGGGGGCAGATCCATGCACCTGAATTTTAAAAAGCTTCCTGCGGATTGAGATGCTGTCATGATCATTGACCTCCACTGAGCACCTATTGAATAGTAAACTACTACACAGAGGCGCATTACACACATTATCTCATTTAAATTTCAGAACTCCCTGATACCTTTTGTTCCATCTAGCTGGTTTATTGCTGTTGCAATGCTGGTGTTATTCTGATAACAGCCACTGCTTTAACTGTGAGGCAGTCAGGGCTCCAAGAGATGGAGTAATTTGCCCAAAGCTGTGGGAAGCAGCAAGACCAGAATTAGAATTTGGGGGCTATCTGTCCTAAAGCTTTGCTCATTCTATGCCCTCTGCTGCCCTGACCTTCAGCGGATTAAACTATACAGCATGGGGATAAATCGCTTGCTAGATTGACCCACACACAGGAAGACATACATATCTCCATTGCATTCACTTCTTGTTTCTGCTGCAACAAATAACCACAAGTTTTGTGGCTTAAAGCAGCACGAATTTATCCATTCAGAGCTGTGAAGGTCAGAAAACCAAAAGCAATCTCAACGGGGTCAAGGTAAAATGTGGGCAAAGCCGTTCCTCCTGGGGATTCTCAGGGAAAACCCATTTCCTGGTCCTTACCACTTCTCAAGACCACCTGCAGTCCTCATCTCATAACCCCTCCCTTGCCATAGTGTCACCTCAACTTCCGCTCCCATCTGGTCTCCTCCTCTCATTTGCCTTCTTGGTTCCCTCTTCTAAGGGGCCACCCGATGACACTGGGCCCATTTGGTTAATCCAAGCTAAGCTCTTCTTCTCAAGAACCTTAATGTAACCCCATGTGCAGAGTCCCTTCTGCCATATAAGGTTTGGGACTGGGTCATTATTCTGTCTACCATGCCCTACTGTTAGAATCCTGCCTTTGACCTGAATCTCAGGATAAAAATAGTGTTCTATGTTTTGATCATGAGTTTGAGTTCAAAATCTTTTTCTTTATTCATAACAACAAAATCAAGACCAGAATCAAATTTATTTGCCTTTGATTTTAATGCCATCCATTTGAAACTTTAGAGGAGTAAAATAAATAAAAACCTGGGTCATGTTCCATTAAGAATATTAGTTAACTTTAAAGGCATTATTGTTATTATTGTTATTATTGCTGTTGTTGTTGATAAATTACAAAATGATGCCAGCATGTCAAGCCCTCAGGGAGAGCCTGTGTCACAGGAATGTGGAAGTTTGGACAGCTGAGAACAAACACATGTAAAATAATATTTATACAGTATCACAAACTGTTTTGAGGCATACTTTGTCTGTTCTAATTTCATTTAAAACAAACAGCTTCATAATCCACTTTAAAAATAGGCTGGAATCTTGTTTTTGGAAGCTTTTGTGGTTTCTGTTTGGCACTCAGTTTGTGACTTTCTGTAACAGCTGTCAATTGTCACACAAGGCACCAAATTACCGTACAAGAACAAAACCTGAGGCATGAGATGGGCTTGAATACTACCCAAAAGCATAATGTAGAGAAGAAGCTATGTCTGTTGTTGTTCAAGAGTGTATCACTTCAAACCACCTAGACAACTGACTACATATGTCTCACTCTCAGAGACAATCCATTGGAACTCAGGATACCTACTGTCTGCATTGAGTCCTTAGATGACCTTGAGGTCAGTCTGCTTGGATCTCAGTTTTTCCACTGGGGAATCTAACTCCCTAGATCATCTGACTATGAGTGCCTTTCAGTTCTAACATGTTATCATCGCAGCATATTTTGTGGCTATGAGAAAATGTACTAGATTTTGATTTGATATTTCCAAGAGGCTGACCCAGAGATACAGTTTTGAGAGGCTGAGCCCTGCAGTGGTGACTATTGTTTCCGCAGAGTAGCAGGTGTTTCCAGTAAGCTTTCTAATTATGGGAGTGAGCGCTGTCGGGTTCTGGCGGGTTGCTGACAACGTCTGCTACGATGAACATTCAAAGTATGGGGGAATTATGGGAAATGAATGGTCAATTAGGAAATGAGAAAGAAATGGCCTAGCATGGAGTCTTTTAAACTTTGCTATGAATGGTCCAGGATTATAAGTCATAGTTCTATGATGTTTGTAACGTATGCATGCTACCTCATGATGAACATAGTCAAGAAAATTACTCACAAAGCTCCATACCAGAGTGAAAAGGGTGGTGGCTATGTTAATAAATTATGGATATTTTATATTAGAAGATACTCTCAAATGCCATCTTTGA
This sequence comes from Dolichotis patagonum, assembly GCA_004027295.1. Classification (NCBI taxonomy): domain Eukaryota; kingdom Metazoa; phylum Chordata; class Mammalia; order Rodentia; family Caviidae; genus Dolichotis; species Dolichotis patagonum. Next base: position 58,999 of record PVJX010007615.1, read on the forward strand.
AAATATACAATCAAATATTCTCTTTCCATCCATTCTTTGGAATTGACATTAAAATGTCATCAGGATATGGCATTCAACTAAAAAAAACTCATTTTCAGGCCAGGAGTGTTTCTTTATGTAATTTGGGTCTTTAATGCATAGCTAGGGCTATGTGTAAAATGGGCCAATTGGATCTCTGAGGATTGAAAAACATGACTTTAATTTTTTTTTAATGTATTAAAATAAAGGACTCTTTCCTTAATCTTCCTCAAAATCCTCCCCTCACTTCAAATGTGCTTATCTCATCATTCTTGCCGTTATCTGAAGAGTTCTAGAGGTCTTCTTTTGTGCCTAGTTGCTGCCCACTATTTAGGCTGCCCTGATGTCTTGAATGAACTCAAAATATTTACCTTTGATGGTCTCTTTGACTTTGGGGAAGAGCCAGAAGTTACACAGCGCCAGATGCAGTGAAAATGGTGGAAAAAATGCACAGTAATATTTTTAAGAGCCTGCCTTTCCTTGGAATGGCCTTCAGCTCCAGCATTCACCAAATTTAGATCACATCTCATAAAGACCCTCAGCAAAGAGGACTCTAGAACTGTTTCAAAAGGTGACAAGAACAACCGGATCAGTGTCTTCAAATTTAAGCAGAGTATTTTCATGAAGTTAATGCAATGTATCTTCTACTGTAATTGTTTTTAAGATGTAAACCTGTACCCTGTATTTGGATCACCCTTTATATGATCATCCATTGTAAAAAAAATTGACATTCAGATATGCTTTTGGTAATATGTGGGGTGGAAGGAATGAAATAATTCAATCCACCCCACCTTTTGGACTTTATTTTTGAGAATTCAACTTGCCAACATCTGTGAAACATAGAGGAAGCTTGTCAATCAGTCCCTGGGAGAAGGGATGATGGAAGAGGAGACAGCTGGCCAGGAAATTCGAAGCTTCAGTCACTTTTAGCTTTCCTTTGAATAGAGGTCTGAGAAGAGCACAGTGACTATTTTAATAGAGTCAGGTATAGGTAGAACCCCTTTAGGATACTGTCACACTGATAACAAGTGAAATTCCTTGAGTGAATTTTAAGTAAGATTTGAGTCACATGCAGCTTAGGCTCACAGAATAAAAAGGGACTTTATACAGCATCTCATTCAACCTTCTCATAGGACTCTAGAATTAATCAAGACCTTGAAAGTTTCAGAAAGTTTTCAGAATCCATAGGACCACAGACTTGTCTATTCAAGTATCCTGGTAGTCACCTTCAGTGTTCTTTCTGCCTAGGACAATACTGTGTCACTGCTGCCGCTTTCTCTATTCCTCAGTCTCTGTCACTCCACCCCCACCCCCAACCCACACTCAAATAGTTGTCAAGCCCCCGCCCCCCACACCCCATGGCTTTACAGTGCCAGAGGTAAAGCTTGGAAATCTTCCAGTCAAACAGGGCCTGCAAGGATGTGCACTGTGGCTACTTATGGAATGCTGAGTGCAAAATAATTTACTAAGCTGTATCACTGGACAGTGAATGATCACATCACTAAAGAAAAGGAGTGCTTTCAAAGACACAGTTTTTCTAGACCCTAATTCCATTTGATCATCCTGAGAAACCATTTATCTACTTAGGTTGAGGGCATTTATTTAAGGGGAGCGCCCTTCCTGGGGGTTCTGCCGTGCTTCTTTCAGCCTCCTTTTGTCTGATCTGCTCCGATGTTACTGCCATTTAACTTCTGCAGATCTCAGTCTTTGTTCAAAACACTTCTTGGCAAACATAGAGTAGCTTTTGGATGTGGTCTAAGAAAAAAATACGACTATCTTTGGAGGTTCAGGGAAAGCACATATCATGGGGAGATAGAGCAGGAGCATTGGCCCCCAGAACCTGTGAGAGCACCCAGGCCTAATTTAAGCTCCATTCGCATTAAGGTAAATTTCCCTCTGTGACCCAGGGCCCTGCGTGGTGTTTCCTGCCATCCCTAGAAATCCAGCCCCATTGTCCCTTTCTGTAATCCCATCCACACCACCGGTGCATCTCCCACAGGCTGCTGAAAGACACGTTCAACATGTGTCTTTTAGCCAGTTTGGTGCTTGTAATCCCAGCACTCTGGGAGACTGGAGCATAGAGATCACAACTGAAGCCCAGCCTCGGCAACTTGGTGATTTAACGAGACCTGTCTCACGTGTGTGTGTGTGTGTGTGTGTGTGTGTGTGTGTGTGTGTGTGTGTCTGCGTGCGCACTTGCTCTGGGGGATAAAGTGCAGCCCTTTGGTTTAGTCCCCAATATCAACAAAAAAAAGGCATCACATGACAACACTGCCTTGTGCAAACTGTCCCTGATTCCTCATGACTTTACAATTAAGTGCAGCGTCTCAGAAAGTCATCCAAGGCCCTCCAGGAAAAACCTATCCTCTCTCTTTAGTATTTTCCCAATCCTGGCCCTAGGGGACACCTCTGCATCTGTCACCCACACATTCATTCCCAAGGAGTCCAAGTCTCACCCATCTTCATCTCCGCTGTGTTCTGGTCTGTTTCCTTTGTGCTTCCAACGCACCAGAAAACGTGCCTCCCTGGGCTCCTCAGTAGAAATGGCCAGCCTGTCCCTCAGGTGCGCGGCTTTACACACCTGTGTCTCTGCACCTGCCCGACTTGGTGCCCCTACAAACCCTGACAGTGATCTCACATGCCGGCCACACAGTTGATGTGGGGTGTTTGTTGAATGCAGTGGGCTCCACATTAACCCGTTAATGTCCCAGCAGTTTAAGTGTCTGGGGAAAGATAAATCCTCCAAACTTCAGAATGACGTAAAGTGCTAATGAGATATGAAACACAAAATGCCTCCATTTGAGTGATAGGAACACAAAGGCCATTCTTCTGTTTAACTGGACTATTCCTAGTGATCATCAGGCCTGGTCTTCCCTTTTGTAGATCTTTGCAGCGGGATAATAAGCCCAGCCATTAAAAGAAGAAAGCTACCTTTATCACTGTTTAGTCCTTAGCATCCTCAAATGATCATTGATTTAAAAACCCATTCTCTAGAAAAAGCTGGGAAAGAGAGTGGCCTCCAGCTTTGTCCCTCAACAACTCCAGCCCAGCCACTGGCACACTGCCCCTCGGGGGCCAGGGCCTGTGTTGGCCAGCAATGGTTGTATTCATCATTCATCAGGTAGAGGAAGAGAAAAGACCGTGTCCTGCTTTCTCTTTGCTATTTGAACAGTTACGCCTGGTCCCTGGGCTTTCCCTTTGAACTCACCCTTTCCGATGATTATTATAATCATTGAATGTGCTCCCGAATCCATGGAGTGACACCAAAATATGTGGTACTGTACTTGGTATTGAGTTATAGAAGCAAAGCAGCCGGCAGATCTCACCTTCGGGAGTCCACAGTTTGAGCGTGATTAAGAGAGGATCCACTCAGGTCCAGGCCACCAGAGCAGGTGGCAATGGATCCCCAGTGACAGCCATGCAAGAAAGACCCTGCCCTTAACCCACACCACGATGAGACCTCCAGCCGGGGGTTTCCACATGCATTGGTTGCTTGCAGTGTGTATTTCAGTGTAACTTGGGTGAACTGTGAGCCCGCACGTGGCTGTTATTTAGAGCAGTGGGGTTTTTTTCTACACTTGTGGACATGGAAGAGTCCCTATGCAGTGTTTCCCACTGAAACAAATGGAAACAAATGACCCCTCTGCTCCACTCAAAACGAAACAAAACAAAACAGAACAAAACAAAACAAAACACATACACACAGACACACACCAAATTTTGCAAAGTATCCGGGAATTCTGTAAAACACTATATTTCTTTCTAAAACAAAATCAAACGATAAAAATTCCCTCTTGCTTTGGTAGTCAAATTCTTGCTAAATGACACAGCTTATTTGGAGTGGTGTTCAGAAGATGCGCCTTTCATTCAGGAAATGGCTTTCAGATGGCTTTTCTTTTTGTTCACACAGGGATGAAATCTCTTTCATAGTTAGCATGATGTATTAGCCACACATGGAAAGAGCCTCTCCACATTACACGGGAGTATTCCATCTATCGATAGGGAAGTTGATAGCATAATTATGATCCCCCGATCATATCACAGAGATATAATCTCTTGTTTTGGGTCATGGCAAATGAGGTTGCCACAAGTCCACCATGTAACCAAGTTTCTTATCTGACAATGTGAACATGCCGGTTACTGTAAAAGCTTACAGAAAAGAAAATCATATACTGTACATGTGACAAGTGACAAATACTAAAAGGCCCATTGTTTGGCCTCTTTCACTCACTTTGCTCCTGCATATCCATCCTCCCACTGGCCTCAAGGTGAGGGGGATGAGAGAAGGATTCATTGTCACTCACTGGTCCCCTTCGAGGCCCTAGACCTGAGGCAGCAGCTGGAACGTGTCAGGCAGGTACGTGTCCTACGAGGGCCATGATGTGCCCCTCTTTGGGCAGAATGTGCTTCACACCAGGCCACCTCTCTGCTCTTGCTCATGCTGTTCCCTGTGCTTGGAATCTGCATCTTCTCCACCATTGCCTGTGCAGTCCATGTGTGACCTTTCCCAGCAGTACGTTACGTATCAGTCCCCAAGGCCGAAGCTGTACTTCTTCCCCTACACGCCAGTCCTACTTGCATGATGTCTTTCTTACCATTCTCATCAGCATTCATTCTTTGCCTTGCTCTTAGTTTGGTATTTGTAATACAGTCTCCGTGGAGGTAGTGGGCGAGCTGTCCTGGGTCTCCATAAACAGGATGGTGTGCTGACTTGCACTTAATTTGTAGTTCCCAGAAAACACCAGATGGAATGCACGAGAGAGTTAAAGGTTAAAGCTGCAGTGAACTTGCAGTCATCATTTCTGAGTCACCAACAGAATGACTTCTATAGGTGCTTGAGGCAAGGAGGAAAAAGGCTGGAGGAGGCAGCTTTTGAAAAAATAGGATGTACGAAAACTAACAGAGATGATCTATTTTAAAATGTATATGTCTATAACTCTGTGTTGTTGAGACTGTCGTCTCCTAAGTCCTATAGAAATTCAGAGATACTGGTGCAAACCAAAGACAAAGACAAAGACAGCCCAGAAGAGAAAAAGCTTTGTTGTTCTTTATCTACTTTTATACAATCTTTTCTTAGTCATAGTTTCATTTTGCAGAAATTCCCAAGAAGGGCTGCATCTGCCTACACAATTTCTTTAAAATTAAACTTGTGCATCAGTATTCAAGGGGCCACCTACTCTTCTTCCCATTTTTGAGTGAGGTGTAGGTTATACAGATGTCTGGGGATGATCTTTCATTTTGCTTGACATAAACCTGGCCAGCTTCCCTCAGGTGTACTGGTGGGAATTCTCACCAAATATGGTTACAGATTAGTGGTCCTTGGCCATGTGGCCCGCAACAGGTGCTGCATTTCATCCATCTCTCCACAAGGAAACTGCATTTTGGAAAATGCTACTCATACTGGCTTTTGAAACAGACTAACAGGACTAGTTTGGGGGTTGCCAAGAACGTCATGATGTTTTTCAGGGCAGATTTCATAAATATAATCATATAAAATGATGCTTAGGATAGAAAATGGAGAAAAGATACTAAAAACAGTGTGTAAAAAGTAGCTCTCATCTCTGCCTCTCTTGCAAAACAAACTGTTACAAACGGTCTGGCCGAATGTCTTAGCGTGCCTTGGCACTTGTCATTCCCAACTGTAAATAGGAAGAAAGTCCTTAAAGTAAAAGAAATAGGCTGTATTCTCTTTTCTCTTCTTAGAATGTGAATGTCTGAGACGACACCTACACTAGAAAGGTTTCTATTATGGTTATGCCGAAAAAAAATCCACAAAGCATCCCAGTGTAGGCACTTTTCTGTGTGAATGTGCAGACCTGTTGCCACGGATGTGTGGTTAGGAGTTGTGCAGTGTGGTCTTACCAAGGAGTCCCTGTGTTGTTCCCTATTCATTTCTCACCTCTACTTGGCCATCACCAGTAAGCTGATCAAACCACAAAGTCCTTGAACTTCAGAGGAAGAAAACTTACAGGCACAAAACATGCACAAGTGGACGGTTTGTAGTGGGTAGCTTACTCACGGGCTTTGACTTGCCTTGATATATATATATATATATATATATATATATATATATATATATATATATATACTTTCTTTTTCAATTTATTATACTTCATTCACAGGGTCTAGATCATCTTAAAATGAGTTCACAGTCACCTGAACCCCCATCAAATTGTTTGTATCCATGGAATTTACCTGGGCTTTCCTTAGTGCTCCCCTTTCCTCCAGCTTGACTTTCCGTTAGACTTTCCTGTATTTATTTTGCGTCTCTCTCTCTCTCTCTCTCTCTCTCTCTCTCTGTAAGCCTCTTGGCCTAATAATCTTTTAGGGGACATTAAATGTTTGCCTATTAACTTCAAATTCCATAGCAGGACCTGAGTTGAATGGTAAAGTCACATTTCACCTAAGTGGCAAGTCCCAACATTCCTATTCTTAAGGCTTCACCTCACATGACTTTTTCTTCAGGTGTGGGGACCCCCCCTGTGTTGCATGCAGCTGCTTTGCAACACCCCAGAACCCCAAATATTCTTATAGATGGAACTGCCCAGATTCCAGCTTCCATACAGGTTTTTCCAGCTAGTTTCAAATCCATGTTTAGCCCCTTGCTGTGCAGCATGACTGGAAATTTTTCTGCTGCAAGTCAGTTATTCACCCTTTGTATTCATCACTTTCCCATCACTAGGATAACACATGTAATATCTGTAACTTAAAGAAATAGAGGATTAATCTGGCTCATGGTTTGGGGAGATCAGTCTATGGTGAGCTGGCTCCAGGACAGAAACAGCATGGTGAAAATGTGTGATGGTGCAAAGGTAGCCAGGAACCTCCAAGAAGCAGAGAAAGAAAAGAGGTTCCAGAGACAAGGTCCCACCCTGTTGACCACCTTTTCTGACCAGGTCCCACCTCCAAACCCATAGGACTTCTGGGGGACATTTTAGATCTAAACCGTAACACCCATTATAAAAATCAACTTATCTACAGCTTTTTTCCAAGCCTTCCTATCAAGAGGGAGTTTCCTTGCATAAAGTCACTGGACTTAAAATCAGTCAAACTGGGTTCGAAACTCCAGGTTTTCTTACTTTTAGAGCCTCTATTTTCTCATCTGTCCAGTGGACCAGTTCTTGATTCTCCTATTCTTCCTTACTAGCTACAATTCATGATATATATTCACAATAACTATGTAATTGGAGGGATTTTTACTTCCTACTTGACATTGAATCAAGAGGGGATTTTTAATGAGAGGGATTTTTGACATCTACTTTTATCATTAAGGTTACAGTCCCTAAAGATAAAAAGACCAATTTCTTGGTTTTCCCCATGAGGAGAGTGGTGTTCCAAGATCGCACAATTGTAAAGTAACAAAACTCAGGACAAAACTCACGTCTAAGTTTTCCAATCCATTGTTTTTGCTTACCTCTTGTATGACATTTTGAATTTTCAGATTAATAAATGCAAATTAATTTAACACTTGCTACAAGTGACTAAGTTAAGCACTGACAACACAGAAAGAAACCCTAGTTTCTGCTCCCAAAAGAATTATGAGCAACTAGGAAAAAATATGTCACCAACCTAGCTATAGTTTGAATATCCATCATCCAAATATCTAAATCCTAACATACTGGAAAATTCTGTATCATGAAACTTTGCTTTATGTACAAAGTCACTAAAAATATTGTGTGAAACACCAGACTGTGTATGTAAGTTATGTAGCAAACAAATGAATTTTGTGTTTAAGTTTGTGTTCAGACCTCAAGATAATTTCATTATTTCTGTGCAAATATTTCAAAATCAAAAAAATCCCAAAATATAAACACTTATGGTCCTAATCATTTTGCAAAAGGAGTATTCAACTTGAAATAAAAAGCAAAGCAAAGTGAATGAAAAATAAATGCAAAAATCTATATTTGCTCACATTCAGAGAGGAGGTGACATTTAACCCTGTCCCTGACCATTATGAAAAATTTGCATATTTGATGAAGTATGGGTAGGAAGCCCCTCCCAGGGAGAAGAAAGTACAAAGGTAAACCCAAAGTCTTGAAAGTGTATGATGCATATAGAGGAGGCCAATCTTCAGTAGAATTTCCAGAGAGATGGGTTTAGATAAAAAAATAGATATAGGCTGGGGCTATAGAGTCAAGAATTTTGGCCTATTTTGTACATAGATAGTCATTGCAGCCATCAAAGGATTCTGAGAGTGTGAGATAATTTAATTTTTAAGAAAATGACTTTTTCTAAAAACTATGCTAGGATGAATTGGGAAATGCAAAAGGACACAGATAGTAGACATACAGAAGGGCTGATTCTAGAAAAACGTCATGTCAGGACTGAACTTACATCAACAGTTCTTACCTTAGGAAATTTTTTTGACATCTAAAAGCATTTATTTTTATGCCAAAAAAACTTAAATATGATGATGTGTACACAAAAGTGCACACATTTCCTATGCTGGACAATGCCAGGGAACATAGCATACTGCAATAGGTGTCTCTAAAACAAAGATTAAAAACTGATCCCAGACCAGCAGACAAAACTCAAACACTGATTCTTCAATAGCACAGTGCTGAAAATTGAGAGCAACCCTAACACCTCCAGCTTTCCTTGCAAAACTGCCAAAGTCCAATTATTTTTTTTTAAAAAATTGATTTTTTTACATCAATAATAAAAATCTGGTGACAAACATTATAAAACCAAATACTAAACAGTCTTCACTCCTTCAAAATTCCAGTATTACCTTAGGAATTTAAAGTACTGTTCACTTCTAAACTATCCTGTCTGATGCTTTTTGTGTGTTTGTTTTTTGTTTTTTGGGGGGCTTGGGGGGGGTTTGGGTTTTTTTTTTAGTACTAGGGATCAAACTCAGGGCCTTGCACTTGCCAGGCAGTGCAAGTTTTAAGAATGAAAACATTCAATATTCTCACTATTTCTGATTTTTTTCATTTTATAAATGCTAACTAGGCTATGACTTTTATTTCTACAATATGATTAAAACTAGTTTCTAAATAGTTTTGATATCATTACTGGGAGAAGAACATTGTCTAAACCTTCCCCAGCTAAGCAATTTGTTTCAAAAGAGAAAAAAAGAAAATCTTACATCTCTGGATTTATGATACTGGAGTATCTATTTCCCATCATTTCAGAGCAGGTGTTTAATAAACAGGAGGCCCATGGAGACTTTGGTAGCATCTTCACAGAAAAAGAGGAACAAAGTCTGAACAATGGCTAATATAGTCTCTCTGGGTTTGAAACTTCTGATTCACAAGTTATGGAACTGGCTTTACATTGGGCAAAAGCAGGTCCTGGTTTAAGTGAAAGTCATCTAACCCAGAGTATCTCTACTGGTACTTTCAAATTTCATCCAGCAGAAACCACCTGAAGTTGAGTTTTCATTAATAGAATATGAGGTTTATCATCATTATCCTTATTCTCAGTTGATCCTTTAGGAAGCACTTTGGAAAATACTGTACTTAAAATTTCTCTATTTCATAACTAGTAAATTATTTCATCCAAATTTTCTTGTAATTCAGATTTCCTTTACAGGTAAAAATTCAAGCCTAAATTCTTAAAATAAAAAATTTAACCTAAGGAAACTAGATTTTGCATTGTCTCAAATGAAGAATATGGGTTAAAATTAATTAAAAGTAGTCATAACTGAATCTTCTATAGTCCACCACTTTTAATTATCATTCCAATGAAAAATCAAGCTCATTAATACTTAAATAGGTTTAAATATCATTACTATTTACACTGAGCATGCTCCTTCATCATGAATTTACAAAGTGCTAAAAAATTACATGTTTGTATAACTTTATATATGTCTTCACATCCCTAACCTTTTCATATATATGTGAGAGTTAATGGCATTTTTTATGAAAGCTAATACCTGGAAACACTCAAATGTCCATCAAGAATAGAATGGATAAGGCATATACTTTTAATCCCAGCTATTCAGAGGCTGAAGTGGGGCCATCACAAGTTGCCTAGGCAACCTAACAAGATCCTGTCTCAAAATAAAATTAAAATGGGCTGGGGCTATTGATCAGTGGTAGAGAATTTGCCTAGAATAAAAGAGGCCCTGGGTTAAATCTCCAGCACACAAATATGCACAAACACACACACATACACACACACACACACACGCACGCACGCACGCACATGCACAGTTAAGTGATGGCATAATCATACAACGACACACTACCTGGTAATAGAAGTAACTAAACTACAATTACATAGATGAAGTACATAAAATACTATGGAGTGAAAGAGGCTAGAGCACACATTGTGTATGATTCTGTTTATAGGAAGTTCAAAGGTGTACAGAATTAAACTACAATTCAAAACAACTTACTTGAAGCTTTTGGCAGGGATTGGACAGTGATTAGGATGGGACGTTGGGGCTCCTTCCGGGGTTCTGGCAGAGTTTGCTGTTCTGATTTGAGTGATGTCTCCATGGCTATCACCAGGGCCTCCCAATGGTGAGATACACTGTGGTATATTGTGGAGCTGGAGAATGCATTGGCTAGAATCTGCCCCAAACCTTTCATTCCTAATTGGGCAAAATTTCTATTTCAAAAGATAGGATTGCTGGAAATATCAGCAAGCATTTATGGAATGCTATCTGCTCACCACTATAGAACTGAGAAGTTATATATAGGTATAGTTTGTCTTTAGCTCACTAAATAAGAAGCTGTAAGTAATACTGCTGCATTCATTTTTCCCCTATCATTTGTTTAGTGTCAGTTATGTGTTAGAGATGCAGGGATGGCGGAAACACAGTCTTGCCATCACTGAGCTCCACTCTCATCTGAGTGCTCGGTGTGCTTGTAGAGTCTAAAGGCCAAGTGCAAGGCATACCAGGTATTGCAGTGCCAGGGGAAGAAACCTGTGGAAGACTGGTGGGAGAGACTGACTTTGCCTGGTAGGACGGCGTTTGTGTTAGTCAGCATTTTACTACTCTAACAAATCACCTGAGATCATCAGTGTGTATGGGAAAAGGCTTACTTTGACTCATATCATTGATTCAGTCCACTGTCTGTTGGCCTCATTTTTTTGGGGCCTCTCAGCTCATCATGGCGGAAGCCTGTGGTAGAAGAAATGTTCACCAGTGGTGGCCAGGAAGCACAGCAGGAAAAGAGGTGCTGGCTCCAGGATACTCTTCAAGGATTCCTTAATGACCTGACTTCCCCCCACTAGACCTCCCCCTAACGTTCCCACCACCTCCCAGCAGTGCTAAAGGCTGGG
>PVJX010007616.1:0-70036 GCA_004027295.1 Dolichotis patagonum
TTCTGGGAGACTTCCTGGGGGTGAAGGGTGGGGCTACGGGCCCAAACAGACCTGGCCCAGATGCTGGTCTCTAGGCAGTTCCCTGTGGATGAAAAGTGGGCCTACCAGTCCCAAACAGTTGCGCCAAGATGCAGGTCTGTGCAGACTTTCGATCCAAACAGCCCAGGCCACTCTATGGGTCCGAGAGTTTTGGGTCCCAAAGAGACAGGCCGAGATGCTCCTTTCTGGGAGACTTCCTGGGGGTGAAGGGTGGGGCTACGGGCCGATAGCCTCTTTAATAAATGGTGTTGAAAAAATTGGCTTTCCATATGCCTAAGAGTGAAACTAGATCCATGTCTGTCACCATGCACTAAACTAAAGTCAAAATGGGCCAAAGATCTAAATATTAAAACAAAACCATGAAATCTAGTGGAAGACAAGGTAGGTAGAAATCTTGGACACATAGAGTTAGGCAAATTCATGAACAAAACACAGACCACATGGGAAGTACTAGAAATAATGAACAACTTGTATCTCATCTTATTAAAATGTTTTTGCACTTCAAAAGAATAACCAAAAAAAAGTGAAAGGAAAATCCACAGAATGGGAAAGAATTTTAGCCAGCAACCCCTCAGACAAAGGACTTATATCCAAAATATATAAAGAATTAAAAAAAATTAGGCTCCCCATATTCAAAGACCCTCTCTAAAAATTGGCATCTGAGGTGAACACACATTTTTCAGATGAAGATGTATAAATGGCAAATAAAATGAAGAAATGTTCACCATCACTGGTCATTCGAAAAATGCAAATTAAAACAGCATTGAGATTTCATCTCACTCAGGGAAGAATGGCTGCCATGAAGAAATCAACCTATAACAAATGTTGACCAGGGTGTGAAGAAAAAGGAACACTTCTCCACTGTTAGTGGGAGTGTAAACTGGTGCAGCCATTGTGGAAATCACTATGGAGATTCCTCAAAAATCTAGGATTGGAATTTCCACTCAATCCAGCTATTTCCCTCCTGGGTATTCCCCCAGAAAAACTGAAAAGTTCATGTCTCAGCAATATATGTGCACCCATGTTTATGGCAGCACAATTTGTAATAGTTAACTCTTGGAAACAATCAAAATACCCATTAACCAAAGAATGGATGAAAAAGATGTGATATGTTTATACAATAGAATATTACTCAGCTATAAAAGAGGATGATCTTGAGGCTTTTATAGGTAAATGGGGGCAGCTTGAGAATATCTGCATATGCAAAGTAAATCTGACTCACATTTGTAAATATCATATTGTCTCCCTAGTATAAAAAATAATAATAAAAAACTGAAAGAGTAATAAAATCCAAAATGTATAATAGATCTTATAGTAATGAAAGGGAAAGAAAGTACTCTTAAAGATATAACTATATGTATGTTTAAGTGTGCAAGATAGATAACCATATTACTAAGTATTTGTTAGTTCATCAAGCAGAATGGTTTATACTGTCATTGTTTGATCATCCAATTTTTATTCTTTGATTTTGTGACTTGAGCAACTATTTCTAAGATAAAATTACATAATTTATCAAGTAGTGATTTCTTACCCTTTTTTGAAATTCTATATTGTTTCTACCCTTTTTTTTGTTTTGATTTTTTTCTCTAAAAAAAAAAACAAAAAAAAAAAGAATAGGGAAAAAGGGGTGAAATTTTAGCCGAGATTTCTCTGCTATAACAATGATATGTTTGGAGGGCTTCTGGAAGATGGAATTAAGCAGCAAAATAGGGAGACCCTCTGAGAGAAACAGTTCAGATGCTGGAATAAAATATCTTGGAGAAGACCAGATGAAGGGAGATGGATCCTCTTGACCCAGGAAGAAACTAAAGGGAAAGAAAGAGAGAAAGAAAAAAAAAAAAGAAACAAAAATCATGGACAGTAGGCAGTAGCCAGACTTACTCTCATTAGAGCTGGTCCTATTGTGTATGAAATGCCACTGGAATCTGGAGAGCCATGGTTGCAGTGAAGTTGGAGGTTGGCAAGCCTGAGGGCCTTGATGGGAGGAAGCAGTCATGGAACAGAGTAGCAGAATGGAGAGCAGCACTCAGCTCAAAGATCTGGCTCAGAGATTGGTACCAGCTTATAATGAGTGAGTGGAAATCAGTTCTCCCATGGGGGTGTGTGAGGGGATTGGGCAGCATTTTGGAATCGAGCAAGGTAAATCCAGAACCAGAACTTCAGTGGCTTTGGTCAGCCACTCCTAGTGTAGAGCAGTTTGTTGAGAATTGCTCAGACTGAGTCCCACCTCTGTGTGTGATCCAATAGCAAAAGTTGAGATCTCCCCGAGACTATACATAACCAGCTCCATCCACGTGGCACACATTAACATGGTGAAGACTCCCAGAGTTTGACCAGCTCATAATGGAGGGGCCAGCGTGACCATCCCCAGGTTGTACTTCAGTAGCCATCAGCAGACTGGGAGGGCAGCAATCCCTAGCCAGCATGCTTCAGAGTAATTGTGGTCAGTACAGGAAATGCTGGGGACCCCCACTGTACACTCATCTGGAGGAAACTAGAAACATAACAAGAGGACAAAACAATAGGAAATCTCCAGCCCCAACACAAACACTACTGGCTCAGTAGAGGTAAACACAGAAGAGATCGGGGGTTGTAAACCTGTGGTGTCTGAAAAATCAGTATCTGACATAAAGAATTATCTTCATGACATTATAAAAGAACTCAAAACATATATTATAATACAAGTAAAGAAAAACATAAGAAAAATAATAAGAGAAATACTAAGTACCTCTCAAGAAGACACAGATGGAAGAATGGAGGGGCATAGAAACAGGAGAGAAACATTCGATGAAGAATATAAAAAATCTAGAATACATGAAACAAATTCAAAGAGACTACCAGAAAATTAAAAACTCCATTGAAACCTGGAAAAACTACCTGAAAGAACTAAAGATAGACTATCAAACCTTGAAGACAGGTTTGCAATGTGTGATCACTAAAGGAAAGATCTCTTAAAAATAATAAGGAACCAGAAAGTAACAATACAAAGACTAGAAGAAGACAAGAGAATCTATAACTTAAGAGTGAAAAATGTGAGTGAAGAAGTAGGGGTAAACACAAATGAAATACAAAGTCTATTTACAGAAATAATTAAAGAAAACTTTCCAATCATAGGAAAAGGAAATGTTATCCAGATATATGAGGCATACTGAACTCCAGCCAGCTATAACCAAAATAGGTCTACACCCAGACATATAATAATCAAGATCCCAGAAACCCAACACAACAGAATATTAAAAGCTGTAAGAGAAAAGAAACAGATCACCTATAAAGGAAAACACATCAGAAGCATGACAGACTTCTCGACACAAACCATCAAATCAAGAAGAACTTAGAGTGAAGTATTCCAAGCCCTGAAAGAAAATAACCTCCAACCTAGACTGATGTAACCTGTAAAACTATCTCTCAAAATCAATGGAGAAACAAGATGCTTCCATGACAAAGAGGAACTGGCGAAGTTCGTGACCACCAATCCAACCCTACAAAAAATACTGAAAGACATTCTAGAGGCAGAGAAAAAAGACCATGGTTTCAAGAACAGCAACAGAGGGGGCCCACTGAATGGAGCAGACAGTGGAATGAAGGGGAAAAGTAGACAACCAATGGCATAAAAATAGCATGGCAGAGATAAGGCAGACAAGATTGGCCACAATTGCTAACATGAATAGCCTCGATACAGTAATAAAAAGAAACACAGGCAGAGTGGATCAGGACATAGGGTCCATCGAGATGCTCCATATAAGAAATATATTTAACCTGAAAGAAAGTTTATGGACTTAAAGTCAAAGATGAGAAAATAATGTGACAGGGAACCAGAAAAAAGTGAGAGTAGCTCACCCCATCAGCTACAGATTGGTTGGAAAGACATAACAGTTTTATACCATGGAGAACTACTTACTTATAATGAAAGAAAACCTTGAGGCTCTTGTAGGCAAATGCATACAAATTGAGAGCAAGCTTAGGGGTAAAAATGTTCAGAACCACTTAGGTGAATAGCAGGTTGCCTCCCTAATCTAAAAGCTAAAGGAGTTAGTGGGATACAAAATGTATAATGCATCCTGGGAAATTGAAAGGGGAGGAATTGTCTAAACAGGGAAGGCAGAGGACATTGGTAATCTTGTATCATGATTTGAAACCCATATTTCTTTCATCACTCTGTTTAGTTTGGTTATATTCTGTTCCAGTTTGTCTCCTTGTACTAGATTTAAGAGCACTGACAGCTATTCCAAAGACAGCAGGATATGCTACGGTAACCATTTTTAATTTCCTATTAACTTAATCTGAAACCCTTTATTGCTCTCACTACCTGTTTTGACTAATATTATTTGAATCTGTCTTGTTCAATTGCCATCATGTCTTGACTGATTTTATTCAAATCTGTTATATTTGATAGTAACAAATCTGAGAGTATAGGCAACTACTCTGAAGACAGTAAGATTCACTATACCTATTCTGGTTTGAGTATTACCCTCTTTTGAAGTCCTATAATGTCTCCACTGTTTTATTTGTATTGATTTTGTTCCTTACTGCTATGTTCATTTTTATTGTACCTGATGATATGGGCAGTTCTGTTGAAGATACCAAGAGACATCATCATAACCATTGTAGATCACCTTATATTGTGGTTTTAAATTATTTACTATGTCCATCCTTTTGCTTTGAATGAGCCCATTTTGTTTTGTTTTGATTTTCTCATTTGGTTTTATTCTTTTCAAAATAAAAAAAATGCTATCTTTTACTTAACAAGATAGAGAAAAATGAATTTAAAATTAAAAGCTGAGAAATATTAATCTGGGGCTGTATCAATTAGGAAAGAATACCTGGAATATCAGCTGCAATTATATTATTTTCTGTTTAAATAACTAAACATAAAGTTACATTTCATGGCAGACCTAACTTTGCTGCTCAGAGGAAAAACTCAAATACTGCCATAAGAATGATTACTTTGTTATCTTGAATCTATTACTGATGGTATTAATCAATATAGTTAATATAAGGTAATATAACCCATTTAAATGTGAAATTGCTTTTTATTTATTATGTTTGGTAAGAGGATTGTGCTACATATATTCTACCAAATATTTCCATGTCATCAATTCCACCAAATTACTCACCCTTATCACATATTCAGGGAGCAAAAGTGAAATTTGTTTAAATCCCTAACAATGCTTATTTTGACTAGATACTTTGCAGAAATACTAAAAAAAATTCCCATTGAAATAAACTCCAATCATCACTTACTGCATCATCCTCTAGTCTCCTGGGGAATCACAGTGCAAATCTACATCTCCAGGACAACTCTGTTGAAATTTATTGATCAGTTAGAATCTGTAATTTCCAAAAAGTTTATCAAAGTTTTTTTCCATTTATCAAAGTTTTTTTTCTAAATATCTATAGCATTTGAAGGAAGGATAACACAGAGATGAACAAAGCACTTATTTGATGTGATTTGAGAATACATCCTGAAGTATTCTGGCCTCTTCAAAGAATAAGCAATTGTTTCAGAAATCACCCAGACATAGGAGTTGGAATTAATTCCAGCAACAGTATAGCACAATAATTCAAGTCAGGCTTCTCTCATTAAACCTCTTTTAAAAATCTGTTATGTCTTCATCAAAATGCATTTACTCTCCTTCCTTGGGCCATGACAAGGTTAATGCTTCACCTTTCCCTGAATGTGCATGTGGTCATGTCACTGAATTTTAGCTGCAGGACTCTTAAGTGGTATTTGTTACTTCCAAATGCAGCCCCCAAAAAAATCTCTCACAAGAATTTCTTCACATATTTACTTCCTTCCTGAATAACCAAGGTCACCCGTGACAGTAATGGTTAGAAGCTGTCAAAGGCGCTATAAACCTGGATCACTAAATAGCTTTATGAGGCCTCCACCCCCTCTCTTTAACCCCTAAACTGAACTACCTCGAAGCTGGGTGAAAGTAAAGTATTACAGTGTTATGTACTTTTACTTTTTTACATATTTTGGGGTATATCTTGGAGTTATGCATGTATTTGGTATGCTTGTATGTTTACCCATCTTTTTCTACCCTGAATAACACATTAGTGTGTTCCCTAAATATTGTAATTTCAAGGAACACTATACCAGTGTAAGATCATCAATTATCAGTTGCTTTTTTCAACTCAGGTGCTTTTCAGGGAGATCAGATCAACTGCATTAAGTAGTACATAGTGCTTACTAAAAAAAAACCCTCACAAACATAAAACAAAAAGCAGCTATTAAAGCACTTTCCAAAAGTTCTAGTATGTGCTTTGTTGTATTTTTTAAGTCACCTTGGAGAGCACAGTAAAAGTAAGAGTGATAGATACTATTAAGATTTCATACCACTATAACACCATTATACCAATGAATACATCAGTTTAACTTACTATGTATCACCACTGAGTTCATGTTTTAGCTAGCAAGTCATATCTATATTTCCAAAGTTTTTAATGACTATATATTCCACAATTTCTGTATGACCCATTAAGTCTACAAATTAAGTTGGTAAACATTAGAATCTTTAATGGAAGAGATACTGGCTAAAGAAAACTATCTTCTTTTTTTTAAACAAATATGTTTTTAGGTTAGAGAGAAAGACCACATCAGGCTAGAGAAGTTCCATAGGATATAGAGCTCAGCATAAACAAAGTCCTCTGAATCTTTCCGTATTGTCCTAATACCAAGCATTGAACCTATGCCTATTCTAATCAAAGACCTTAACTTTCCTAGAAAGTAATTAGCTCAGTTAAAATGGTGACTTAATTTTTAAGACTATATATTTCAAATGCTGAATTTCATTCTTGGATCTTTGAGGCAAACAAATGTAGTGGTAGTATAATCATAGAAAATTTTGGCTGCTGTGTTTGGGGCAGCCTTTTCACTAAGGAGGGTAAAAGGAGAAAACTTTGTGATGTCAGCTGAGAATTTAGAGTTTGATCTTGCCATTCTCATCTTTCATGCTGTCTTTAAAAATTGCCAGTGAATTTCATTGCTTTAATATTTCTCATTTCTATCTTCCTATTTAAGAGCAAAGTCAATTTTATAAAACTGTTTTCAAAGGATTCTTTTCCTTGGAGACACATATGGTGATTTCAATTAGAAAATTCATTGCTGTAAGTCATGGTCTGCCAAAACCATATTCCTCAACATCAGTTGGATTTTGCTTAGTTCCAGGCCCAAATAGGCAAGTTTATTGTTTGTCAGGTAGCCATCAGCATCCTTGGCTATAAATAATAGAAAACATCTCTGATTAACAGAGCAAAAATTACATACATTTAGACTATAGAATGTAAAAGTATTAGTGGGAAGTATGAAAAACCATCTTAAGAATGCACAGAAGCTGAAGGAAATGAGTACAGGTAAGAGTTTGCTCAGAAGCATCACCTTAGGACTCTATGTGCCTCTGGTTTGTTGGATGGTTCCTGAGCTCTGAACTGCTCCACTGTTCTTGCCACTGCCCCATCATACTCTGCTTCCTGAGAGGTGTAAGAAGTCATCTGATAGATCTATAGGCTACATAGCCTCCCATATGATAAAACATTTGCATGAAAAAGAGACCCAGGTTACAAGTATCTGCCAAACTGTATTGGATAATGGGTAAGCAAATAGGCTTTAGAAATCTACCCTTCTATTATCAATTTGTCTAACTGGTGCAAAAATGCTCTGATTACAGTAAGGAAAATTTCAAGCGAATCAGTCCAAAGATAATTGTCAGAATATAAACTACTGCATTGACACCTTCAACTTATCTAATTTCTGGTTTATTTGTTTATAGAAAGTAGCCTTTTCAATGACAGAACCAGAGTTCAGTCCTATTTCTGGAAGCAAGTTCACTATTCATGTAAAGGATCAGTGATGTCTACCATTCTCTCTGCCTCCATTGTTCAGGAACTCATGAATTCTTAGACTTGCCCCTTGTTGCTTCAGGATTTACTTAAAGTGTTATAATCTTAAATTATTATTTCAGGATTAGAAAAGGAAAGTCTCATTTAGACTTCTTGACAATACAATTCCTCCTTTCTGGATTTACTTAAGAGTTAGAGGTAACAAGCATCTTCTTTTTGGGTAAAATGGTAACTTCACCACTTTGCTTTATCTCAATAATATTTTGGGGAACTTTGGCTAGGCACTGAAATTATGTAAAAGGGATTTAGGTATTCTCTGGGTCCTCAAATAATAATAAATACCATCAAAATATCATTCACACTGCTGAAAAGGTAAAATTAATAATGACTATCTGCTGAAATTCTGACATTGTAGAGGAAGTTTTACAGTGCTTTGATAAATCATTTTATTGATTATTCTCATGTCTGTCAATGTCTGAAAGAAATCAGTATGTTTTTCCTTTATTCAAAATGACTTTTTGAGATATTTACATATCCATTCAAAAGAAAAAAGTCACTTACTGACATTAATGAATGGCCTGCAATCTGAAATTGAAGTACTGATTAAAATTTTTATAAAAACCTGAGACTGCTAGAGTCATCACTGAGTGTTTTATTGAGTACCACTGTTGTTACTTGATGACGCTGTCTGTTTATTCAGAGCATTGGACCTGCCTAGATCAAAAGCTTTATTTCAGAGAGAAGTGTTAACATTCATTTACATTTTCTTAAGGTGTTTCTTCACTCTTTAGCATGACAGATGGATTTGAAATTTGGCAAGTCTTTTCCTGTTACTATATATGACTTTTCCTGTTACTATATATGACTTTTTGATTCTGTCTACAATAAAGTATAATAATATCTGTGTTGTCGAATGGAGAGACAAGCAAATTACCAGGCACATATAAAGAATCAGTCAGTGATTTTTGTTAGACAGTGAAGAAATACTTTGTTGCATCTATTTTCCGCCCCTGATGAATACGAGGGTTCTTAAAGACAGAATCTCTAAACTTAATAGAAGTTTCTATTCAATAGAAATGTACAAAGAACTATTTTAAAATACATAAGGAATGATGGTTCATTTAGGCAAAAAATAAATGCCATAAGAAAGCTGAAAACAAATAGCTTTAAGAAATAAACAAAGAAAAATATCACACTTTCCACTGCTAAGATTGGGAGACTGGAGAAAAGGTGTGACACAAAATCACATCATAAAGGGTTAAAATGTCAAAATGTGATTGCATTTGCAATGTCAGATGCAAATGAGAAGCAATTCAATTTGAGCATACAAAGAGAGAAGTTCTGTGTACAAATATTTCAAGGATAAATTCAACAAAAAATGGACTTATTAAGTGCATTAGAATATAGGTAATATAGATAAGTATAAGGATCTATAAAGGTAAATGTGATGAAATCATTTTCCTCTTTTAAGGATATTTTATGGCTTTTAAGGCAAGGTAATTACTAATAATCTGTATTTCACATAGATCATTATGCATTAAAATTAAAAGGATGAAAAGATGCAGACAGTAATCTATTTTAAAATAAAAATGCATCCAATATGGAAATACATAACCTCTCAAGAGGAATCTGGGTAAAAAGTATGAAAGTTAATCATGACCAAAGCACTAATTTATAAAAATAAAGCACATCTATCTTTGCAGATTACATCAAATCTGTATCTTTATCACTAACCTCTCTGTAGAACAGTATTTCTGCTCTTCTAAATGCTAATGCCAGTTGTGTTTGCATAAACCTGTAATTATAGCTGTCTGGAAAGTTGAAGCAGGAGTGGGCAAATTTGAGCCCACTCCATGATACACAGTGAGTTCAGGTTCAGCCAGGATGATGTACTGAGACTATCTTAAACAAAATAAAATAACCTAACTAAATAAATGGTTCCACAAATCATGACCTAAACATATCTTAGTTTTTCAAGGTTTGAAGTGTTCTGAATATCAACTCATTAATTAACTGATTCTGTTATTCAGTAAGCCATTAGTAATTCACATATTCTAGATACTTTACTCAGTAGTGGAAGGAAACATAAGGATATGATAATGTAGTCAGTAATAATGTAGTCTAGGCATGCATATGTGTATATATAATTCAAATACAAATTAAAAAGTCTGAAGGGTTAACGAAAATGTAAATTCAAAACAGTGTGAAAGGGTAAATGAATTCTTACAGATTGGCTGATGCCTGTATGCTGCTTCTCATTCAGTGTAATGTACAAGCCCATAAATAATGTATAAATATTAATTTTGTTCATCAGTGATTATTTTACAATGGGATCTAACTTTTTTGTGCTTAGTCTCTTTACTATAAACACAAACTAAAATGAAATATTAAAATTGATTTTACAAGGTATGACTTACATTTTATTTTTTCATGAGTTATTTCTTTGATTAAAAATGTTCAATGATATAGTCATTCAGTATTAGAATTGGAGAGAATGTGAAGGCACCCTGTAAAATCTGTTCCTTATTAGTGTGGACAGAACTGTGAATATAATGGGTTGTCATCCCCAGGATTAAGTTACTAATCAGTCAGCTGTGAATTAAATAAAAGAAAATTTGCCATGAGTGGATCCAACTCAGAACAAATCTTTAAAAAGACATGAAGGGCACAGAGAATATTCTTATTGTATCAAAGATGAGGCAAACTGACATGCTTTGAGGGAAAAGGACCTGAGGGAGACCCCTGAGTGCCCCCTCACTAAAACAAGGATCTCAGTCAGACAATAACCAGAAAATGAGTTATATCATTTTCAAGGGCCTTTAGTGAGCTTAAAGAGGGTGCCTCTAGTATGCAGTCTTTTAAATTCTGTTTCAGGTTGGCATCTGGACTGCAGGGGTTCTCAAAACTCTAAAAGAAAAGACCAATTCCTTCAAATATATTTTCTACCTATAAAATCTGTGCTACAATTCGGTCCAAGATAGGACCAAAAATCTGCTTGATTTATTTTATTCCTCTGTGGATTGATGTCAAAATGATATCTCAGAGAAGGGATTTATACTGAGAAACAAAGCTGGGAATTACAAAATCATAAGAGTTAAGGTATGATAAGAAAAAAGTGAGCATTAGATTTTGAGAAATTTTTGATGTGTGTGTGAGTATACCCACATATATTTTTGCTTATGTGTAAACTGGTCATAATATCAAACACATTTCTTATGTTTAATTCCATAAGGCATTTAAGGTTAAAAGCTTTCATGTTTCAACAGAAAACAGCTTTTTTCAATTAAAGGAAGTTTATTACCAAAGTGTGTCACAGTGCCTTAGATTGGAAAGTTTAGAATAAGGCATCAATCTATAATGGAAACTATAACCCAAAGAAGAAATTTATAATTGTTTTGAAATAGATAACCAGAAACCAGTTACCTGAACTTGGATTCTTATACTACTAGCAGGAGTACAGAAAAAAATCAAAAGGCAAAAAGAGGCTAACTTTGGAAAGTCCCATTGTTGTTTCAACCTTCCTCCTGCTTTTAAACATACAGGACATACCTGCAATCTTCTGTGACTGCGGTCTAGACAGCTGCATCTTCATATGGAGGGCAGCTTGTACTTGGAGGGCAGCTCAGAAGTATGTGAATTTAGAGGAGGAAACGTGGGACCTCTTGTAGAAATTCCAGTTGAGTCATCTTTTAATTCTAAGAGAACCCTGTGGGTTTTGTAGTAAATCCCTGCAAGGTATCAATAGGTAGCCAATTTTAAGATGTTCTGTCTACAGAAACAGAGTTACCATTAGGAAATTCTCCAGTAAATCTGTATGTTCCCATGTAAGACTCAACTTTAAATATTTATTTGGAAGGCCCAATGAAAATAAAATGGCTTAACCTTGGTTCCTTTGCTGCAACCATGGGATGGATCAGAAATACAAGCTATGTAAAGAGAAGCAATGGTTAAGTATTCAAGTCCTTGGTCTGCTGCAAGAAGTAGTTCCAAGCAGGACCTCACATGGGGGAAAATTGAGGCAGGAAATTATTTAATTTAGTTGGTGTTACAGCTGTGACCTGAAACTACATATTGTCCTTTTCAACCACTTTACTGAGACTTTGTTTATAGTTTAAAGCGATTAAGACATTTCCTTGATTTAAGAATTTTGAGAAAATTCAACACAGTGCCTGAGTGTATACACAGTGGCAGAAAAACGTTTATCTCTATATAGTAGGGTTTAAACAAAAAGAGTGGGGTACAAAAATGAAGTGACTTTTTATGATGTACTTTGAGTCCTGCTTGTGTTAGACATCTAAAAAAATAAAAAGAATGCCTGAGTCTCAGTGGCCTTAGTCAGGCAACAGCTCATCTCCGATGGCTCCTACTGGTCACTTTGTCAGAAATGAATGTCTTTGCTCACTGAAGCCATGGCCTTATCTGTTCTGTGATTGTGAGTGAGTCTACTCCCTTCAAATACATTTTTGAATTCATTCTGTTGGTTTAATCATAGCATTTCTATTGCCTCCAAGCTTTTGTGTACTCTTCCATGTGCACGTACGGTGTTGTGCGCCCCATACTGCTAGCTGCTCTCAAACATTCTAAAAGCAAGACTAAGTAACCTCATCACTATGCATGGGACACTGCTGACGTGATGGCTCCCTCTAGATTATAAACTGTCAATAAAACCCTGTATCTTTCAGGAATATTTTTAGATCTTTTAAAAGTATAGATGGTCTCAAAGGTCTTTTGTTTATACAGGCTACATATATGGTACTAATAGCTAATATATTAGATATTAAAACTGCAGAACTTCAAAGGACTTGTTTATTAAAAGTAAGATTCAATTACATGTGAACATACTAGTTTATGTCTGCTATTTTCCAAAATAATGTATTTAGTAAGAAGAACTGTGTCATCTCCCGTTTTGTAAGCTCATTTATTGTTTGCATTTTCATATCTGCTTCTATATTCAGCCTTTTGTGATGTACAGTCTTGATTTACATCTATGAAGAAAACCTCACCTCACAAAGATGTGACTGTGGAATGAATCTTAAGACAAAGCATGTTATATTATAATAGAACTTATATATTATAATAGAACTTATATAGACTCTATGCTTACATATAATTATATACCTAGTATATTATTATATTCCTATTAATATTACCTATGTGACATGATTTAAAATTAAATGCAATACAGTTATAAAAACAATAAACAACATGTGATTCTATACTTGAAATTAAGACAGTAAATTGAATAGCAAACAATTTTAGAAAGCTGAAATTTAAATTATGAGCATAGGTATGGAAGTGAGAATTTAAGTATTTTTTTTTCTGTTACTTTGAGTCTAAGTCTGAATTTCTTCAAAAATATTTAATCACATAACAGACATCCATAATCCCCCAGGCCCCCACCTCTTTTAATACTTAATCACTCTTATAGATCAAGTAAATGAAGCTTGTGCCTCATGGAACTGACAGTCTGATTTCAGATTAATTTAGCATTCCTAAAGCTTTTTCCTCAGATTCCTACTCTAGTTATGATAAATCTTCTTTGTGTAAAAATTATATAATCCATAAAAACCTGGCTAAGATGCATATATCTGTGGAAAAACTAAAATTGCTTTTGCAGTTAAGGTTCTTTATGCCTCGTAACTCCTAAAACACCCTTTTGTGAGACCTCTCCTGGTCTGGCCACACAGAAGCTCTTCTGACCAGGCAGAGCCAGCCTTGTTTGGTCTGATGTGCAGGCGATGCCGAATTGCAGGTGAAGACATCTCACTACCAAACAATGTCACCTGCCAAAGGCCATGCATCTCCTTTTCAGGCAGGGATGGCTGCTTCTGTGAAATACTATTTTCTGTTCCCTTTTTACTTGACAGCTTTGCCTCCCTTGTACCATGAAACTCGTCAAGTACTTTTTTCCTTTCTGTCTTTAGCATGTGACCCAGGCTGCAGAGCTGCCATTCCATGGTGAAAGTTTAAGACATTGAAGCCTGATCCTGTCTAGCCTCGGGGAGTGTGCAGGTAACTGTGGTATTAAGTACCCTTCCCAGATTCCTAGCAGAAACTGACAGCCGATAAGGAAAAGACTTGAGGGGAAATGCTGGCATTTTGGAAATAACCAATTGAAGAGTCAGTCATAAAAAGGAGAACTTTTTCCATAGAACTTTTCCGTTCTATGGAACGGAATCTATGGAACGGAATCCAAAGAAACCTTTGTATTCCTAAATCACTTCGCACTCTGAAAGATACCAGCCTTCCTCATTTCTTCAAAATCTTTCATGGAATCATAATTTCTGTAGAAATCTGCATATGCCTTCTTTCTTGGTTCAGCCACACCAAACTTATACAGAGCTGCAACTCCCAGGGAGACAATGAATGCTCCAACAATATGAATCCGCAGACGCCTGGCCAGAAAGCCCTGCACCTGAGGTTTCGCCACCGCACTGGAACTCATGGTAGTTACTGCCCTCCACACCAACGTCCTTTCCGGCCCTCAGTACAACTTTCTAAGGCAACTTTGAGCAACTTTTGCTAGGTGGTAAGAAAAATGTATAAATTTGGTACCTTGTATAGGCCTCACAGGACCCTATACTAAAGGAAAGGTAGATGTCCTAAAGGGGAAAAATTACTTAAAACAAGGTGTATGTAAATCAGTGCTGGCAAAATAAATCCACAGCATGCTGCTCTGTGAAACTCTTGTCACAGAGAAAAAGAGAGGGACAAATAGCAAACTAACTGTACAACATTATACTAATGTTAGTTTAATTAGGTCAAGTACATTTTTGCTTATTTTCAACATGAAAATTTTTTTCTTATATGATTGAACTTCATAACTGATTTGTAGCATAATACATTTGCCTAAATGTACTTCATATTGCATTCATTTTGGTATTCCTGATGCTCAAAAAATTAGAGGCATTGGCACCATTTTAAAGTTTTAAAAATGCACTTTTCTCTGATGCAAATTGCTCCTGTGTATTCAGAACCTCTGTAACACACAAAGTTTCTGATGGAAATTAATGGAAGATCTATGCTTAGTGCATGCAATATGGTCAGCGTGGCTTCTACGCCATTCAGGGTGCAGACCAGACAGCTGCACTCCCGGGGAGCACATCTGAAAGGAATTTTGAAAGGTCTGAAGGTTTTGTTGGGCAAAAAAGAAAAAAAAAAAAGGCAGGAAATCTCTTGGGCTTCCTCTGAGGAGTCTCCCTGAAGGAAATCTTTTTTGGGTGTGTGTATGTGTATGTGACATTTAGAAATGAAAGTCAAACATTAAACTTTTGGTAAGGTCACATTTTTCTTTATCTGGATTATTTCATATTCAGAACATGTGAAGAACAATAAGGTATATTTTAGAGAAGAGTAATTCTAGGAGGATATTTCCTTAATTTTAAAGAAGTATTATTTTGGCGATGTGTTAACTGAAGTTTTAATTTATTACTAATGACGATAATTAGCATTTATTGAATTTCCACTGTGCTTCGATTGTCTTCTAATCTCCACAACTAAATTAAGATTTCGATTTTAACACTTATGAAACTATAAAATTAAGTTTACCATCCTTAATCCCTCCCCTTTTCTTTTTTCTTATTTTTCATATAGCAAGTTTAAAATCGAATGAGAAAATACTGGATATATAAGTAAGGTGAAAACTAAACATACAAAGCCCTACATGAAAATGATTAAGAGAATAGTAGAGTATACAACAGAGATGGACACTTGAAACTGTACTTACAGCTCTCCTTTTATTAATTAATCTGTCTAGACCTTTACCATTTTAAATTTACTTTTAAAATCTTGTTCTGTGTGAGTATACAGATACAGTCTTTCTGTGTTTTAAACAATCTCCATCTGAGGACATTCTTTTTGTTTAGGATATTTTAGACTATATCTATTTTATTATTTTTGTTGTCACAAATCTTTTCTTTGCTGAATTGAGTATGGCAACTTAGAACAATTTTGAATTTCAAGTCAAATATTTATGAAAACTATGGTTATAAGAAAAATTGGAGGTCACTTTACTGTCATGTCTAAAACATGTATTTTTTTTCCATGCACCAAATTCAGGTTTATAAATACAGGTGTTAAATGTAAGAAATAATGAGATAGTACGTATAAATTATACAAAGTCTCAACCAGAGTTTTACTTTTTTTTTTTAATTTGAAAGAGAATAAAACAAAAGGGGGAAGTACAGAGCAGATCAGAACAGGACAACATAGGCAACACAGTACTTTACATTAAGTCAACTGGACATCAACAGTATCTAACACCATATCTCTTACTCTGCTATAGTTGAGCATAGTTTCAAATACAATAATATCAAACATAACACAATAGTATCAAGGCATACATAGAGTGAAAGAATTACAGGGCTTTCTGAACCGAATAACAGAAAATGATCAATGGGTAATATAATATCTCATTTTTGATAAAAAAGAAAAAAAATTGTTTGAACTATCACACATATTCAGAAGTCCTACCATGCTTCTTTTGCTCCACTACCATTGGTTCCATCTACCACATTGTGTCTTATTGGAATTTGAACATGTGTGATAGTTCAGGAGACGCTCTTGCTTCTGGTTTCCCCGCCCTGGGGTGGCCGCGGCTTGCCAGACCACAGTCACTTACCATCAACCAGAGTTTTAAACACAATATCTAAAACTTCAAAAAATTTTGAAAAATTAATTAAGCATTGTATGAAGTATGCTTCATAATGTCTTCCCGGCTATCTATGCAATATCATATTGACCTGCTTATATGCATGATATCTGTCATTGCAATGACTACATGAAATAAGCTTTACTTTAAAATCCCATTATAAAGAGATTAGGAAACTGAAGGTAACAAAGGTTAGGATGCTAAGACAAGTGAGTTAGGAAGCAATTTAAGTAGAATAAAGTGATTAAATAAAGAATTCATTTTTAAAAGTGCACAGGCTTTGTGCTTAGGTCAGATGCTTCTAGGCATATTGCAAGCTTTATGTCAGTCTTCTGGTTTCTGTTATTGAAAAGTGAGATTCAGTACTGAAGTTTAAAGAAGTCTGCACTCTCAGATGAAACATGTTGTGCACAAACTGCTCATGAAATACTTAGACTACTTTTGTTTGTTTTGTTTATGTTTTTACAGCTCTTATTCCTTCTAAAATTAGCACTTTTGGGGTATTTATTGGGAGATCTATACTTCATATTATGGAATCTACAGTCCAATGAGAACATTTCTGTTCCTGCATGACTATAACTCTTTGTGTCTCCTTTTTCTCTATCTGGGGAGATTATAAAATGGTCTGGCATGCAGCTTTCATGGTAAGCCACTCTAGGAATGTATCCTAACAACCAAAATCCAGGAAACATTGTACATCAGAAACTCTGTTATAAACTTTCAAAGTGTAGTTCTGCTGGAGAACATTCTCCATAAAACAAAACTTTTCCAGAAGGTAAACAGAATATCCACAAAAATAAGATACTTTGCTTTCTAGCACTTTTTTCCTAACAGCAAAATGATTTTTCCAAATGCAACAATGCATGTGATAGATCCATTATTAAAGTAAATAAAAGGAATTAGATCATTTCAATCTGTAACCACCATATTTATTATCCTCTCAGCATAAATTTAAACACATAGAAATTTCTCTCACTCTCTGTAGTATGGAGATCCAAAAATTGTAAACATTTTGAGACATTGCTTGAGATAAAAGTCATGGGAATAGTTTACAATATAAATATTAAAGGCAAAACTGACAATTGGTTTATAGTTTAGAAGAGACCACTGCAAACATATCATCACATAGGAAGACAGATTTCCCAGAGCAATTCCAAAGAAATTGCTCCTTCAGACTCAAGAAAGGAAATGACTAGACCAGTGGACAGCAAAAGCAGTGAATAAGTAGAGAACAGAATAATGGTACTGATCTGGGCCATCTTTTGTCCTTCCTTTCCTCCATATAGTGTGGGGTCCAGTGTGAATTAGAGAAAAGTCTCCATGATGGACACTGAGTAATGCTGTTGGTGCACCTTGTCTTCCACATGAAGCAGATAAATTCCAACTCAGAACTGTAAAGGAAGAATATATTAGCAAATGGACTCCAGGCATAGAAATAAAACACTAAAACATCTACAGAGTGAAAATTAAAAACTTCTATGATTTAGAATGAAATTAACCTAGATAGTTTTATTTCAACAAAAGATCATCCTTAATCCCTCCTCTTTTTCTTATTGTATCATAGGGCAAGTTTACAGTTGAGTGAAAAAATACTGAATACATAAGTGAAGTGAAAAAATACAAAGCCAGGCATGAAAATGGTTAAGAATGTAAAGTTTGATGCAGAGATGGATACTTGCAAGATTTAGTTACAGCTCTTTGATTCTCAGTATTAACATTCATGATTTGCGGGACTCAGCAAGTGTTGTCTCTAAAAGTGCAATCAAAAGTGGGATAGAATAAATATTATGTACTTTACTCTCCTCTTGCCCTCTGTGAATACTTAAACAAGATACTTTCATGCATTTAAAATGGACAGCAATAACTTAACTTCTGTCTTAGTAGGCTTCACATCTTCTGTATCTTTGTCTTCATTAGGTCACAATATCTTCCTAGTAGTTTCAAATAAGGCCTTTGCCATGATATATTGTGGCTGCAATAAAAGCAGGGAAAATCTTCTGTGTCTAATTTAAGAAAGAGTATTTTATGTTTGTAGTTAGTGTTCCCTATAGTGTATTCAATAAAACTAACCAAGCAAACATCTTTAAAAAACATCCTTTGTGAGGAAAAAAAAGAAAGGACAAAAAAACACACACATACAGCCACATAAATTCACTTGTACATATTTCTTCTACAAGAATCATTCACATGAAGATTGGAAAGGAGAATAACAAAAAATTGTAATGTATACAAATATTTATAGTTAAATCTATCTTAGGGGATAATAGGTAGCTGATATTCTTAAATGTATTGAAACATTGTTTCAACTATTTTAATGTACTTTTTAAAATGTGGTATTATGTATAGCTGATTCATTCCAAATCAAGTAAAACATATTTCATCTGCTGTTCACCTTATAACAGCATGTAAATGTGATATTTTTTAAATTTGCATACATAAATGCTTACAGTGGCATGGATCTTACATTCTTTTGTAGTTTTGATTACTAAGATTAAGTCAAAAGAAAATTAATTATTGGATTATGGGAGAGATCATTTGCCATAGAAATAAAGTTTTCTATTTTGTATGTACCATATTACGCATAAGTTAATTTGAATAAACATCCATAGATCCTACTTTATATGAGAAATAGTATAGTTTTTCAGTACCATGCTGAAGAATTTGATGGACTCTTAAAAAGAAGGAAATGTTAGATTTGGAATTGATAGAGAGGGAAATTTGAAATATTCATATATCTAAGGGACAGAAAACTCTACTCTCTCTCTGACTGTCTCTCTTTCTCTATGTCTCTCTGTCTCTGTCTCTCTCCCTTCCTCTCTCTCTCTCTCTCTCTCTCTCTCTCTCTATATATATATATATATATATATTCATGTCAGAACAACCAAGAAGCTAGCTAATGCATTTCACACTTCAATGATTCCCTAAAAATGTGGATTCATGTAATCTTTGTATTTCTCTCTCTGGTATCTATTGCAGTGTAACAAAGAATGACAAATTTAATGGCTCCAAGAAATAATGATTTACTATTTCCTGTAAGTCTTTGGGTGTGGTGGGTATTCAGTTGGGTGAACCTTTCAATGATCTCACCCAAATACCTTTAGATCTAAAAACATCAGGAAGGTTGTCCAGAGCTGTAAGATCTAACTAAGCCCCATTCACATGTCCAGGGCATCCCCTCCACATGGTCTCTTTTCATTTGAGACTAGAAGGGGTAATTATGAATGACCAAAGGGGAGACCCTTGCATGGCTGCAAGTTAGGATCTCTACAATGTCACCTGCTACCTTTTCTTAGAAAAAGTCACAAATCCAATGAGAATTCAAAGTGTGGGAAAGTAAACACCACCCTTTGTTAGAAAGAGAAACAAGATGCTGTATTTCAATCCATGCTTCATCTCTTTTCTCTTTCTTGGTCTCTTTTTTCTTTTTTAAGTTTTATTTGTATATTAACATGTAAAGACTGTCATTAGTATAATGCAGGAGACAGCAAACTTTTGGTAAAAGTTTACAGAAAAAGTATTTACAATTTTAAGGAGCCTCAGGTCTCTGTCGGGACTATCTCAACAGCTGTAATTACAAAAGCCACATCACCATAAAGTTTTATTTATTAAAACAGTGGCTGATTCTGACCATGGGTAGTACACTGAACTCTGATGTCATAGATTATATTATCTCAAAAAAGAAGCCCTGATTTTAGGAACTTAAAATGTGACCCAATTTAGAAATAGAGAAGTTACAGACAAAGTTAGTTCGAATGAATTCATGCTGAAATGGATTGGGTTCACTATTCAACGTGATAGTGCCATTCTAGGAAGATGGCCGGTAAAAACAAAGTGACAAAAGAAGATGTGGTGATGGAAGAAGTTGGAGTGATGCAGCTGCTAGTCAAAGAATGCCAAAAACAACTAGCAATCTACAGGAAGAAAGAATTATGGAAGTGTTCCCCTAAACATGGTAGAGAATATGCTTGTTTGATTTCAGACTTTCTGGCCTCCAGGATTTTGAGACAATAGTTTCTGTTGTTTTCAACCACTAAAACAAGACTGGTACCTTAAATCTAATCTGCATATGTTAATTAATTACAGTTTTTTATATTTATTATTTTATATTTTATTTCATAGCTGTCTTTTTTGTTTTTGTTTTTGTGTGGTGCTGAGGAGTGGACCCAGGTCATCTCTGGCACACAGTATGAGCCCGCTGCTACTGAGCTACATACCGAGTTGCCCTGATTGCTTTTGAATGCTGAGAAATATTCATTGTTCTGAAAGAAGAGTAAATAAAAAAATACAAAAATTTTCTTCCCTGACATCAACATTTAACTTGTTTCAAGTCTTTGCTAGTGCTGAAGTCACCCATATTATCAAACTATTCCTACTTCGAGGTTTAGGAATCTTTTAATTGGCTAGTCTATCCTCCCTACTTAACATGTACATTTCAGTGGAGAACACGAATGCATTTTTTAAAACACATTTCTCAAGTCACTTACATTTTAGTAGTAGCTGAACTTTTCACTTATAACAAAATTTTGTCTGTAATTTCAGCACGTTAAGAGTAAGCCTGGCATCTTTGAAGTTGGAAGGGAATGTGTAGAACTTTGTCTCTTAATTTTCTTACTGATCTGTGTTTCCTCGTTTCTTAAGGATTTGAAAATGAAACCTGGCATCGTATGGAAGCAGAGTTAAATACTGGTGCTGTATAATAGAATTACTCTAGAGCTTTTATGCAATGGAGAAAGGATTTGGGGAGACAAGAAAAAATTTCAGGTTGCTAGATCTCATTAGAGGTATGGTTATTCAGCATAAACTATGAGTGATAAGAAAACCTG
The DNA here is from genome assembly GCA_004027295.1 of Dolichotis patagonum. NCBI lineage: Eukaryota > Metazoa > Chordata > Mammalia > Rodentia > Caviidae > Dolichotis > Dolichotis patagonum. The sequence continues at coordinate 21,355 of PVJX010007616.1, forward strand.
ACCAATTCGTCTATTGAATACATAAGCATGCATTAGACAAAGTATGAAGAATAAAAGAAAGATGTTTCCTTCTTAATTAGTTAGATGTCATATACATCTATCCATTTTTCAAATAAGCAATGTCAGTTTCAACAATGGCTGCCAAAGTGCCAAGATCCAGAATTGGATTTTGCCAGAATTGGGCAAAGTTCCCCAGCAGTGGGCTTGTTCCTAGAAGCATTTGCATGGCAGCGTGCATAGCTGAAAACTCAAGTTTATTTTTTCAGTCGCTGGCAATCTGCTTCCATGGAATATATACAATTGTAAAGCATTTTTTCATAATGTAAATGTGCTATTTTAAAATCAAAATCCTAGGGAATATCGTGCAAAACCATGACTGTTAAGCATTCAGAATAAATCTATTTTGCTTTATGGTATTTGAACAAATTTGGCCAGATGAACTAAAACTAATATCATCTGTTTTTGTCTACAGATAAAAAGATTATCCTTGAATACAAAGACATTTAACAACATAGTTTTTGTTATTTTCCCTAAGTGAAATTAAAAGAAATGTACACAATTTCAAAATAGACTGATACTTAAAAAAATGTGTTATGCACAGTTTTAGATTAAGTTCATGATTTCCTTTGTTTTTGTATATTTGAGTTACTCCTGGCTATGATTTTTGTCTATTTTCTAGCTTATTTCTGTCTCACTTCCCAGTCTTTCTCTTTCTTCTCTAATGTTTTGTTAATTCATTCACCAACTTTTATTGAGCAGAAAATTAAGATATGCTGGAAAGGAGGGGGATAAAGACTGTAAATACCTCTTCTAAGGCATAGTATTTGTCTAAAATTTATATCTATTCTAAGGAGGATAATTGGGTATAATAGTCATAGCTATAACAAAACAAGTAAAATTCTACAAATTTTACCCTCTTAAAATCATTCTATTGATAGTTACTAAAAGTAGAAAAATGTTTGGCAAATGTATTCAAAAATACAAAAGTCATGTAAATTGCCCTTTCTAAATTTTATTTTATTTTTATTTATTTATTTTTTCGAGACAGGATCTCACTGCCTTGAATTCATAGTATAGCTCGTGCTGGTCTCTAAATTGCAGTCATCCTATAGCCTCTGTGGGACGGTTAGGCTTATAGGCATGCACCATCAATCCTGACACTAACCTGCTATTTTTTAAGAAAAATTTAAGTGATAGAGTCTTATTGCCTTCAGAATCACAGAACATGCTGCTCTCCACTTTATGCCTTTAATAATCTCAGGATTCACTATTTCAGATCAAAGTGAAGGGTCACTGGGGTAAGTCCTCCATCCTCTTCATCACTCTCCCAAACTTCATTCTGCCCATTTCTCATTGTCCCCTTAGCTATCCACAAAGCAAATATTTGTGTTGGTCAAGTGCTATAGATTTTTGAGTGAGACCTATGTGTTTCAGATCTAATGAATTTTGACCCCAAGAGCTAGTCCCAAAGTGAATTTTCTGCAGTCCTTTTTTTCTTGTGTTTTTCTTAATAAAGCAACTTGAAGTGGACAGAAAAAAATTTTTTTCTTGGTTTCTAGCTGCCCTAAGTAATACCCCTTCCAAATAGACATAAGGTTAAAATTTAAAATTGTTCAGGATTTTGAGAAAAAATAACATGAATACATGATAGTAATATCATAACCCAGTAGTATTTTTGGAAACTAAGGCTCTGGAGCTCATAGTCAGTCATTCTAATAACTTCTCAAAGTCCCCTTATGTGACTTCCCTTTCCAGCAATATGACAAATAAACCCTCCACTGTGTCTGTGTCTCAAGCTGAAAAATCACAGATAGTTTCAAACAGTTTTGTGGGCACTGAGAAATGCAATCTGATGTTGATAGGTGTAATTTGAAAACCTTTTTCACCATATTTTCAATAATATATAAATGTTTAGTATCAATATTTTATAAAATCTTAATAATGTTTGTCATCTGTGTTGTAAGTCTTATAATATTCTTTGTTTAATGATGCAAAATTAAATGGAAATGTGTTTTTATTGGTAAGTAGCAACAAAATATTTCTACTTGTTTTAAAGTCATCTCATCTACTTGTCTTCATTTGAAATATGGATATATTACATATTACTTCTTAAATTTAAGAATAACACATTTTCTGCAACATAGAAAAACCAAATTGAATTGAAATTGACTTTTCTTTCTTTGCTAGAAATAATAGCAGTAAAGAAGACCATCATCAAAACTAATTTGCAGTAATGTGCCTCTTTGATGCCATAAATGCATGAAATACATTAAAGGAAGCTAATTGAATTTTTAAAGACCGCTTGCAATACTCAGATCAGGTATTTTTTCATATTAAATATACAAGGAATCTGAGCTAGAAAAGAAATCAGGATGAGACATCATAATACAAATCTTGGAGATTTAAAGGGCACATGTTCTTTTAAAGAAGCAGATTTTGAAACACAATACCAATCACTGTAGCATGAGTGCTATTCCACAGTCTGTACCACTGATACCCTTTTATCTTTTTAAACTCCACCAAATGACAGCTCTCTCTAAAATCATGGGAAACCTGAAATCCTAAACAACTTTCCCACTGAAAATATACAACAATCTTGCATTGTGAAAACAAGAATAGTAACAACAAGCAACAAAAATTTGCTACTTCCTCAGACAAGAATCTTCTGTAGCAGTGGAGTGCTGTGGAAGTAGAACACAAAATAGGTTAGTTTCCCTCATGTATGGTTTTGGATTCCCTGGTCTCAGAAATTTGTAGACTCTGAAATTCAATTAAGAGGCAAATGCAAGGCTGTGGAGGCAACAGAAAGAAGTCTGTGCTTAACCTGAAGATAAAACACAAACAGGAAATCCTCTCCAATGTTAGGAGGCTGGAATGCTGCTGTCTCAGTAAAAGATGAATTAGGTCAAGATGCTTTCAAGAAGGGGAAAGCAAGACAACAGTGGAGGGAAATGAAAGTTTATTTTCCAAACCAGTAAAAGGAATGAAACTTCAACCTAACAGAATACAAGGAGAAAAAACATCAAAGAAAATAGTAAACAGATATAAACTTCCAAACTCGATGATAAGAGAATCCATATACTTAAACTAGAGATCACAAATAATTTAAAGAGATTAAAGTTGCTGGCAAAAATGAACATTTTAAGAAAAAACAAAAGATTGCTACATACTGATTATAAGAGCTACACTTAAAGAACAATGGAAAAATGGATAATAGATGTGAATAGAAAAATATACAATATAAAACTAAACATATAAAGACCAGTGTGGCTATATTAACATCAGGCAAAAATTGTACAGATAACAAAATTAAAAGTGAATGAATAGTACAATTACTTCATGGCACAATCCTCAAATCATTATGAATACATAGCTATCAAAATTTAAATGAACTTTATATTGTAGTAGAACTCTTAATGGTGATACTGTTTCAATGGATTTATGTATTATATTATGTAGTTTAAAATAAAACCATGCAACTATGTCTCATTTCATTGTAGACAGTGTTTGGGGAAAATATTATACAGTGCAACACAAAAAGTAAATTTCAAAGATGATGATAGAAAGTAGCTTAATAAGTTGGGGAAAAAACACGATAAAAATGTAAATATAATGATTACATATTTTGATTTTGATATGCTATTACTCATCAAACTTACAATGAATTAAACAAGTTCCAAAAGGTTGCTATACAATGCTAAGTATATTCTAATTACCTCGTTTCCACAAAAGATTTACTCTATAAAATAGTGTGGACCCTTAAAGAGGCATTTGTCTGTGTTTTCATTGTACTACCTCCAATTTAAATCTCACTCTCCATTCTACATTTCCTTCTGCCTCAGTCTCTCTGAAATTCAGTTCCACCTTACATAACTTTGTTATATGTGATATGTCAAAGAGCCAGCTGCTGTGCATGTAAACACGGTTAAAATATAAACTACAAAATTAGTCATTGAAAAAAGCCATATAACTAAAGTAGAGAATCCTTAATCGCTTATTCAGGTAGTTAATATTATACTAGAAATTCCCAGAAGGATTCTATAGCAGATTGGAGGTAATGTTAGATCATCTTGAAATTAATTTTGAACTTTCTGTAGTATATTGTTGTTATCAAACACTACAATTGATTTTGACAGCTTTCTCTGTACATTTAATTATCTAATATCTATACCAGCTCCCTAAGAAATGTGGGGAACTATATCTATCTTACTTATTAGAGTATTGATACAGATACAGGATAGGTAACTCATAAAATCTTTGGTGAATAAATTAATTGCCTAAAATTATTTATCATTCACTGGCAATGTCCTCAAGCTGTCAATATTCCTCTTGAATTTTGATCCCTGGGATTTAATATTATAGTTTAGAAATTAATATAGTACAGAATTTAATAATAAACCCTCATCTGAATTTACAGTCAACTGAAACCAATAATTTCTTAGCTTCAATATTGAGTCACATTTTTCTCCTTTCACTATTCTGTACTTTTGAAACGTAAGTAGATTTATTGTATTTTAACAATTCAATTGTTTGATTCATTATGAATTCAATGTGTAATTCAAAGTGCTAATAATTTTTCTTGATTTTGTTATATTTAAAACACAAGTCAAAAGTATGGGTTGAACTGGTCAGAACTGAGGACAGGTGTTAAAATGTGCATAAAAGTCCCATTCTAATTTTAACCATCTAGCCCTTAGCACTATTTGAATGCAGACATTAGGCCATTACAAATCTGCTTAATCACATGTGCATTCCACCTATATTTACTGTGCTATGCATAAGCATTTCAGAAGATAATAACTGTACTTCTAAATTTCATATTTGGAAATGTAATGATTAGTTACATAAATTTAGTAGGAGAGTAAAACCTGATTAATTAGATTATTGAAAGATTTTATGCAAATAATTTGAAAAATTACTGATGACTATGATGTGGAAAGTATCTTGATAAAAATTAGTAATCTTGATGTAGGATAGCATTTCATGCTAACATAATAGTTTTTGCTCTTATCTAAAATGTATATAGCATCATAGATTTTTTTCTATGTATATCTAGCTAATACTACATAGAGGCATTTTATTCAACTAATATTTTCCTAAATAACACCATTTGCATTGCTATACATTTTTCCTTTCATAAAAAGAAATTGTTATTGATTGATGAGTGTATAAATACATTGCATTTCTAGCTGTACTGTAAGTAATCCTTTTGATCCTACCACATTAACAAAATATTTTCCATTAAATAGAAAATGACAAGAAAACAATAAAATTACAATTCTTTTCAAGCTTAGAAGCTCTTAGGGTTGAAGTGTATTTACACATTAGTAGTAGTCCATTTGTATTCTGCTACATGTCAGAAACAGTTAGGAATGTACCAACCAATTAAAATGACAAAAGTAACAGACAAACAAAATTCTAAATTGCATTGATGAAGATAATCAAGACAGACTAATGAGATGAATGCTAATTATTTTATAGAATAAAATGAATTTTCATGTCTAGCAAATGAAGAGGATGAATCTACTGAGAACATAAGAAAAATCAACTATTGAAAATTGAGTATGAGGAATATTTGTTCTTATCAGAAAATAAACTAGATCCTAGTTATGAGAATAATAATGATTCTATTACTGATGCAAAGAAAACACAATGACATTTGAAAGTAGTTCAATCTAGCGGCTTTCTTTTGAAAGAAAGAATCCATAAATTCTAAAAAAAAGAGAAAAATTTAAAAAATCTAAGAATAAAAGTAATCAACAAAACTTATAATAATATCTTGAGAGAGTGATATTTTAAAAAGTTTAATTATTATTAGTTATATCAGATATAGGCTTGGTACGATTAAAGAAACCCTATACAATTTTATCCCAAATCTGCATTACTTATCTCAAATACAGACTATAGAAATAAATTATAAGAGTTTAGAAAATCTTGTTAAATGAACCAACTGCTAATATTTTAGTCTTCAATACATCTACTAATCTTTTGGAAAATTCATTGAATATGTATCTAATCTACCTAAGCTGAAAATTCTTAAATCTAAAAATGTCTTGTTAGTCTACTTTTTAAAGAGAACCTCTGTTATTCAAAAACCCCACAAATTTAAAAATAAAATGTAACCTAAATACAACACAGGCAAACATCAAATGTGTGCTAAAGATGGAAAATAGAATAATTTTCCTTCTCTCCTTGAGGAAGATAGGAGAGAGAAAATGTTTTTAAATGCACTGAAATTATGTTATTTTTGCTTTTACTGCTTGACTCATTGTTAGTAAATATCTAGTGAGAAAATCTTGAAAATATAAAATATATTTTCCTACCTTTTAATCAATGAATATCAATAAAATTTCCACAAAAAGAAAGCTCGAGTTTCAAAGCTGGTGTTAATTTCATAATGTGAAGCTTTTTAAAATAAAGTCTGGAGTAGCTTCCGGTTCTAAACTGTAGCTGTTAATCATGATTTTTCAACTCAAATGGGTAGAGAAATGCTTAGCAGATGAGTGAAGCAGTTCTGGGCTTGTCTGTGGGTAATCGATGTGACTGACTTGCATGTCAGCAAACCGAGGGAGAAAGACCCATAGCTTTGAGTGGCAGCAATCGATACGTTTATAGCCTGGTGGAATAAAAAGGTGAAAGAATGAAGCATGCCCATTTTTGAAGTCATCAAATCCTTGCAATAGCCATTGGACACTGGTCTCCAAGTTGTCCAAGTATTTCACACCAGTGAAACTTCAATGAACTTTTTTTTTTAAGAGTAGAATATATTTATTGAGAGGAAAAAGCTTCTGTCTGATGAGAGACTGAAGGGGTCCCGCGCGAGTTGCCTTCAGTGAACTTTTAGGTCTTTGGACTGGTGCTACACCCTTAGCCCTCTTGCTCTGTGACTGCTTTTTTGGCTGAGTAGACACTGGATCCTCCAGAGGAGTGGACAGGGAAGAGCAGATTTGGGAAGAAGAGAAGGTAAAAATAAGGGCAAACTTAAAAAGTAAACGTTTTTTTCTCCAGAGGAAACAAAAGCTATGTAAAAAAGATACAAGCATTCACGTTCATATTAGATCTCTCATCAGCACACTAGCTGTCAGAAAAGAGTGGAGTGAAGATTTTAGAGTTCTGGAGTCATATAGAGCTTCCAGGAATCCAAGGACGGATGCCAGAAGAGAATGATTGCAGAGGGGATTCACATTCTACATTTGGGGATAAAACTGAAGTAGCATGGTGGAAATGTAGCATGGTAAATTCTGTCACGTTGTGCATGAGCTTTGCTTGGGTTATGTGCATGAAGATGTTCATTGTTCTTATGCTTTGTGTCTAGATGTTCCTGCAAAGCCTCATGTGATCATGGGACTTTTTCAGAAGTGGCTGAATCTAGAGTGTACGATGTTGGGATTAAGGGTGTGTGATTAGGAAATAAGTCCACTGATTGGCTTTGCATAATTCTGGCTAGGATTTCATGTGTGAGTGCTACATTTGCACTAGAGAGGGTAGCCTGCATACAGTACAAAGGACACAGAGGTCTTGTCTCCCCCTTGCTGCTTTTGTTGCCTGTGGGCATTATGAACTGTTCTGTTCTATATGCCATCTTGCCTTGGAGCCAGCTGATTATGGACTGAAACCTCTACAAACTGTGAGTGAAATAAACCTTTTCCCCTTTCACTTTGGATGTCAGGTATTTTGTCTCAGCAAGAAAAGTAACTGAGACAGTTCTTTCCTTCAAAAAGTGCTAACACATAAGGCTTGCAACTCATATTCAAGCATTTTGTTTTTCAATTTATTAGAAGCAACATGAATTGTCAGTAATGGACTTAAGGTACTTTATGATGTGACTTCTATTTATCTTTTCAACTGTTATGTTTTTAAAGCAATATTTGGCTTCCAAAGTCAGCCTCATTCTCTCACTCTTCCAAATTTTAATGTGTAATGTTTCTTTTTTGTTTTATTCCTTCACTTTTCTTCATCGTTTAACACTCACTAGATTGTTGATCTTTCCTGAGAAGATTTCTGGATGATCCTGGTTTCAGTCAAGAGCTTGCTGGGGAGCTACCCAAAGATCTGGTGCTTGTTTTGTGTTTCAAGAAAGAAAACACAGGGTTTTTTCACTTGAGGGCAAGTATGCACATCACACATTTCTGCTGTTAGAGTTACAAGAAAATTTTGCAACCAACTTGATTAATAAAGTGTTTATATGGTAAATAAACAAAAATGGATTTGGACTGTAACCATGAGGCTTTTGAGATAGGCTTTATCCATTCAGATCTTCCCATAGTCTATAAATCTTACAAGTTTTTACTTAGGGGGTTGGGAAAAAAACCATAAAAAATAGATTTTTAAGACTAATAGTTGGAAAATGTAATGTAACATTTAATTCAGTATAAAAGTAAATGGTTTGTTATGGATTCAGTTCTTTGGATTTAGTAGTGGCTTAACCAGGGGCCACTGAGAAACGACACTCAGCCAGTATCTTTTCTGGTGTGACATGGATTCTCCTTTCAGGTGTGATCCAGCCTCAACCTCATAAACTGCATTACTACTGTTCCAGCATCAGCTCTGGTAGTTGCAAGGCTCTTATTTTCATTTCCAGGCTATTCTTTACCCTTAATAATGTTACTGTGTGCAGTTTGCTTTAATTACTTTGTCCTTGTATTGATATCTATAAGATTACAATTTTCCAATATTGCAAATCTTTCAGAATCTGGGTTTAATACAGCAACTTGCCTTTCCATTTACTCTGTTCTGTTAAAGATTTTTCTTACACAGGAGGACCATTTGGCATTCCTCAAATTTAGGCATTTGATTATATTTTAATACAAACCTTCTAATTGTCTACAGGATAAAAAATTTCATTGCATTTTGCATAATTTGTGTATAGTAAATGAATGATTAGATAAATATTTAAAAATTCCATAATCTTTATTGTACTATTTGTTTTTTTAAATTAACAGAAATCTGTAAGAATTATGCATGTTTTCTTAATTGCAAAGGACATCTTCTATGAGTGCTGCTACTTTGAATACCGGAAGAAGGTTATATTCTACTAGGAGGTGTGACTTCTTATTTGTATTTGACTTTTCCTAAAAATCTTTGTCCCTGAACAGTGTTACTAAATAGCTTATGACTCCCAAAACCTCATTTCAAGAGGAACTGTAGGTCCTCTGATGGATCACTTTATACCACTGTCAAGAAAAATTGCCTATACACTGAAAGACAAAAGAGACATGTACTTTCAAACAAATTGATGAGGGTAAGTGTGCAAAAGTCTTCAATTGTTCTAATTGGAGTTTTTTTCAGAGTAAACAAAGAAGACAGAGATAGGTGGATAGGTACACAGAGATAAATGTAAATAAATATAGAGATAATACATATGTATGTATTATTTAGCTTAGGAAATTTAGGAAACTGAGTCAAGTGCAAAAATGAACAGCTATGTCTGCAGCCATCTGACACTCATGCACTTGATCTACTTCTACTCTTTTTGTAGTGTGACTTCCTTACCTACTCAGTCTCCTTTTATAATCATGGTCCTGACTCTTCAGCTATGCAGTCCAAGTACTTCCATCTGTAAGGGCAGCAAGGAAGGATTTTGTGTTGATTTTGTTTTTTAAAATTTACTTTGGTGGATTCTTAAGTGCTGTTTTTGCCAAATTATAGCAAGCTTAAAAATGGTTGATATCTGGAGCAAGGAAGATGGTGGAACAGTAAACAGCAGAGTAAATAACCTCTCTGAGAGAAACAGTCCAGATGCTGGAATATGGCATTCTGGAGAAGACAAGAAGGAAAGAAGTGGGTCCCCTCAACCCAGAAAGAAACTAAAGTGAGAATTGAAGCCCATTGAGAGAATATATACATTAAAAAAAAACTTAAACAGAAGAAGGCAGTAGCTGGTGGTGCTTTCACTGGAGCCAGAACCACCATGCCAGAAGTGCTGTTGGAACCCAGAGATGCATGGTGACAGTGAAGCTGGTGGCGAGCAAGCCCGAAGGCCTTGGTGGAGAGACGCGGTGGTGGAGGGGAGCAGCAGGCCAGAGAATTGCCCTGGCTGGTAGTGAGTGTGGGGGACTCAGTCCTCCTGCGGGAGTGGGCAATTGGCTGGGTGCCATTTTGAAGCTGGGCAGTATAAGCCTAGAGACAGAACTGCAGCCAGCTTCATTCATCCACTCCTAGCTTGGAGCAGATTGGTGGAAATTGCTTGGACTGAATCTCACCTCTCTGCATGGTCAATAGCCATGGCCGAGGTGTCCCTAAAGCTATCCATAATCAACCCAACCCACCCAGCACATACTAAGGTGGTGAAGACTCCCTGTGGTTAACAGCTCAGAAAGGAGGGGCCAGCCTGTCCTGCCCCTGGTTACACTGCAGTAGCCACCAGCAGACTGCAGAAAGCAGCAAACAGCAGAAATACCTAGCCAACATACTTTAGAGTAATTATAACCAATACAGGAAGTGCTGGGGACTCCACTACCCAATTGTCCAGAAGAAACCAGGAACATAACAAGAAGAAGAAGCAAAAGGCATTCTCTGGCCTCCAACAGAAGCAGTACTGGTCCAGGAGATATAAACACAGAAGAGATTGGGAGTTGTGTACCTGCAGTTTTTGAAGCAACAGCAACTGAAATAAAGAAACAACTCCATGAAGCTGTAAAAGAACTTAGAACAGAAATACTATTACAGGTAAAAGAAGAGATGAGAAACATAACAAAAAAATTGCTAAGCAATTGCTAAGTTGACAAGAGGATCTATAACTTAAGAATAAAAAATGTGAGTGAAGAAGTAGGGATAAACACAAATGAAATACAAAGGCTATTTACAGAAATAAAGAGAACTTTCTAAGCATAGGAAAAGAAAATGATATTCAGATGTATGAGGCATACAGAACTCCAGCCAGTTATAACTAAAATAGACCTATACCCAAACATATAATAATCAAGATCCCAGAAATTCAACACAAGAACTGAATATTAAAAGCCATCAGAGAAAAGAAACAGATCACCTATAAAGGAAAACCCATCACAATCATGGAAGACTTCTCGACATAAACCATCAAATCAAGAAGAGCTAGGAGAGAAGTATTCCAAGCCCTGAAAGAAAATAACCTCCAACACAGTTTGATGTACCCTGAAAAACTGTCTCTTAAAATTAATGGAGAAGCAAGATGCTTCCATGACAAAGAGGAACTGGGGGAGTTTATGACCACCAATCCAACCCTACAAAAAATACTGAAGGACAGTCGAGAGAGAGAGAAAAAAGACCATGGTTTCAGGAACAGTGGCAGAGGGGGTGCAGTGACTGGGGCAGACAGTGGAATTAAGGGGAAAAGCAGACAACCAATGGTAGAAAAATAACATTGCAGAGATGAGGCACAGAAGTTTGGCTATAACCACTAATATGGATGGCCTCTATTCACCAATAAAAAAGAAACAGGCAGAGTATATCAGGAGTTAGGGTCTATAAATATGCTCTATATAAGAAATAGTGTTGGCCCAAAAGAGGGTTTATAGACTGAATGTCAAAGACAAGAAAAACAATGCTCTGTGTGACAGGGAACAAGATAAAAGTGGGGTTACCTTGCCTATCAGCTACAGATTGGTTGGAAAGCCATAACACTTTTATACAATGGAAACTATTCAGCTATAAAGAAAAAAAAATCGTTGAGGCTCTTGTAGATAAATGAATACAACTTGAGATCATGCTCAGGGGTAAAAAGGTTCAGGTGAATAGTGGGTTGCCTCCTTAATTTAAAAACTGCAGGAGTTAGTGGGATGCAAAATGTACAATGCACCCTGTGAAAGTGAAAGGGGAGAAACTGTCTAAAAAGGCAGTGGTCATTGTTAATCTTGTATCATAATTTGAAACCCATATTGCTTTCATCATTCTGTTTGGTTTGGTTTTATTCTGTTCCAGTTAGTCTTCTTGTACTTTATTTGATGGCATGGTCAGCTATTCCAAAGATAGCATGATATATTATGGTAACCATTTTTGATTTCCTATTAACTTGATTTGAAACACTGTACTGCTTTTCCTGTCTTGTTTTGACTGATTTTACTCTAATTTGTTTTGTTTGATAGTATCAAGTCTGAGGGTATAGGCAACTACTTGAAGACAGTAAGATTCACTATGATATCCATTTTGGTTTGACTATTATCTTCTTTTGAAGTCCTGTAATGTCTCCAATGTTTCATTTTTATTGGTTTTGTTCAGTACTGTTTTGTTCAATTTTATTATACCTGATGATATGAGCAATTCTTTTAAAGATAGCAAGAGGAATTATAGTAACCATTGTTGATCACCTTGTATGTTGTTTTTACATCATGTACTATGTCCATCCTTTTTGTTTTGACTGAATCTATTTTGTTTTGTCACATATGGTTTTATTCTCTTCAAAAAAAAAAGTAATAGGAACTGTAGGAGTATTAAAAGCCAAAATGTGTAATTGTTATTGTAAAAAAGAGAGGAAAATAAAGTACTCTAAAGGATATAACTGCATGTATGTTTAAGTGTGTAAAATAAATGACCATATTACTAAGTTTTTGTTGGATCATTGAACAGAACTGTTCACAGTCTCACTGTTTGAATGTCCACTTTGCATGCTTTAATGTTGTAAGCTGAACAACAATTTCTAAGATGGCAATATGTAATCTATCAACTAGTGATTTCTTACTGTTTATTTTTTGAAATTCTGTATTACTTCTACCCTTTTTTCTGTTTTGCTTTTTTTCCTCTTTAAATAAATATTTTTTAAAATGGTTGATATCTGTTAATCAAAGGAACTCACATACATGTGAATTTTTGTATTTTTTCTTAAATGTTTTTAGACATTAGTACAATAACTGTATGTGCTATTTTTTTGTTTTGTGGGATCAGGTGTAATAGTTTCTTATTCTTTTCTATTTTCTTTCTGGATTAATCATGGAATTGTTAATTGCAGAAGTTCAGTTGAATTTCACTAAGACATGTTTTATATATTTGATTGTTATATATTATTTGTTTACCTTTTTTTCCACAAATCCATTTCAGGTTTCAAGTTTCCATTTCAGTGAAAATATTTATTCATTATATATTTTGAATACAAATTTTATAATTTTTTATTTTAGAAACAGTCGTGGATGTGTTGAAATTCCTTTGGCCATCTTTCATATTTTATCATTGTTTACTTCTTTTTGTATTTGCATTGCCTCTTAATATTTTAGTGATGTCCTCAGACTAATGCTTTCTCTATCATTTTATTTTTCTATGTCATTGTTAATTATGATATTGCTATTTTATTGCTTTTTTCCAATCCATTCTTTAGTACTAGTGTATTTTTCACTATCAGTGTATTTTTCTTCTAGGTTTTGTTTTCTTTTTTTCTGTTTTCATTTTTTAATTGGGTTTTCCCTATTCTTTTAGTATGGGAAAATCATTTGTATTTATTTCTGTTATCTTTGATAAGTAGAAACTCATATACATTGAGCTTTCCAGATATACCATAAATGATTTAGTTACTTTATATTTATTATTTAATATAGTAAATTTATGAGGATAATTAAAATTATTATTCTGTTTAGATAAGAAGTGCAAATTGTTTATACCTTGCTCCATTTTGAGGTTCTTTCTACATGGATTAGTTACTTGTACACGGAGAAGAAGGGGCTAAACAGGTTAGACATTTTTGATTCAGGAATTGTGACTCAAATACTTTGTTACTAAGTATCCTTTGCCCCAGGGGCATATCTCTTAGTTGCTTCTATTTCCTTTTTCTTTTTCTTGTCATCTTGTTTCAAATTGGAACCTCTTTTGCCTCACTATTCCCAGTGCTCTCTTGTGCCATGCTAGGTCTTTCAATCTCTTTAGTTGGAAGACAGACATCCTGGCTTTGGTTGGAAAAACATTATCAGACCAGGATGTAAGAGGCCTTTATTGATGATAATAGTACAGGATGGAAATAGTACATGAATCACTGGTGCCATGGGGCCATCAAGTCTCTTGGCTACTATGTTTATGTGGTGAAGAAAGCTTTATCTTGACTTTATTTTGATCTTTTAATAGCTGAATTTGTACTCAAACATATTGATAACTGAAAAATATCTTTATTGGCAAAGTTTTGTACTCTAAATTTTCTTAAGGTAAATTAAAAGGAAAAGAATTAGTGATATTGATGTTTATTAATTTACATTTTCAAAAGAAATTGTTTCTAAATGAGTCAAACTATAAACACCTTGCAAATGAAAGTATGAACCATTGTTTGATAAATTTGATGGTGTATGTTGAGATGCAGAAAAACTGCGGGTATTCAAACTATATGTCAAGTATTTTAAATTAATTTATTGGCATACTTTTGACATACATAATGAACACATTCATCATAGGAAATTTGTACCTGTACATACTATATATTAAATCATTTTTTTCCATTTGCCTCCCTTCATTTACAATACATTAAGAGCTAGAAGAAACAATTTCATTGTAAATAACATGGGCTTACCAAGTATAATTTGTTTGAAACTAACACTATTCAGTATGTAAAACTCTACATCTTAAAATAAATCACAAGTATATTGAACATTATTGCTTAAAATGTACCTCTTTAAGATTCTAGAAATTAATTTACATATTGTTAAAACTCAATTATAAATAACTGGATTTTGAAAGAGAAATATAGTAGATACTGTATACTAGATTTAATTACATAAATCACAATGTGTAAGATCTTATTCTGGACAACATAATACATGTTTTAGCAACTTATATGATAGTGATTTATAGGATTTCCTAAATAGGATGCTCAGTTTGTGTGTGCAAAATTATTTAAGCACAAGAGGATATACCTAAGAATAGACAGTCCAAACAAAACATTATGACAGCTATTGCTGATTTAATGTCATCCTTCTTAGAAGTCCTACCATGCTTCTATTCTTCTACTACCATTGGTTTTATCTATCACATTGTGTCTTGTTGGGATTTGAACATGAGTGACAGTGTAAACAAAATTTTTGGTCAAAAATGAGATATTATAGTACCCATTGATAATTCTCTATTATTCAGTTCAGAATGCCCTGTAATTCTTTCACTCTTTGAATGGTTTTATACTATTTTGTTATGTTTGATATTATTGAAACTATGCTCAACTATAGCAGAGAAAGAGATATTGTGATAGCTACTGTTAATGTCTGGTTGTTTTAATGTAAAGTACTGTGTTGCCTATGTTGTCCTGTTCTGATCTGCTCTGTTCTGCCCTCTTTTGTTTTATTCTCTTTAAAATAAAATAAAAAATAAAGAAAGAAAGAAAAGAATAGACAGTCCTCCTTTTCACAACCATCAATTACTTGCTAGAAGGATTCATCAGAGTCAATATATATTTGCACTCATATTTATTATTTATTAAAAGACAAGGAAACAAAACAAAATCAACAAAAGGTAAAAGTGCATTAATTGTATTCCAGATCAAATCAGCTTAGGATCAAAGTCTTCTGATGGAGTCCAAAAGATATGCCTAACTCTACTGTCAAGAGCAGTGTCATGTTGTGTGTGAAATACTATCTAGTGTTAGTGAAGTCCATTAGAGACTAATTGCTCAGTATTTTTAATCAGATTTTGGTCATAGATTCCATAGATTGTAATTTGCAGAAATTCCAGGTTTCCAAAAGGAAAGGTGGTTTTATCAGCATAAAACTTATTGTTTGCAAAAATAGTTTAGGCATATTGAATTTTTCCCAGATAGCTCCCAAATGGTAGGAACTCTCCCAAACCTATCTCAGTTAATCATGACTTTCAAAAAATAGCAGTCTTAGGTCTGTTAGATCAATTTTTTTTCTTCATAGAGGTAGCAAATGACCACACATTTTCATTTATTTGTTACAATCATCATTTACATTTGAATTCAATATATTGCATCTGTTAGTTAAATTTTCTTTGACTGCACTGAGATGCCTTTTGAGTTTTGAAATTAATTTAATAAAAAGATTAGTGGAGCTCAACTTTGAGTCTGGGACAGTAGTTGTTTTTGAGGGACAGGCTGGCTGAGACAGGTGACCATGGTATGTTGCATTTGCTGTACCCAGGTTCAGCCATGGAAAGCTCTTGGCAAGTGGTTTCCATCTTCTAGCAGTTGCAGCTGCTGTGAGTTGAAGCAACTGGAGCTCTCCCTCTGATCAGACATATTGCTCCTCTTCTTACTATTCAAAATCACCCTCTGTCTGTAGTAGTTCTCTTGCTAAAAACAGTGTTTCTCTGCAGCATTCCACCAGATGCTGCATTGGTACTGGACACAGAAGGCCTCTTGCTCAAGAATATCTGCCTAGTTTGGAGTCCTTGTTTTCCCAAGTATGAGACTGACTAGAACAACTCCATTTCATCTGCAGAGCTGTGGCTGCATTTCTGGGAGGGAATTCCATCTTATTGGAGCTCACTCTGTGTGGTGCTGCTCTGACTCCTCTTTGGATATGCTACAACTGAAGTAATACCACATTCAGAATCATCCCAGTACCATCTCTTCTTCTGTCTTGATGCAAAGCTGCTCTCCACTGAGTCTCTGTCTGTTGCACTTTGGCAAGTGAAAGGTTGCTGCTAGGACTGGAATGACTCATATGCATCTTGGAAGACTTTTTCCCAGTATAAACATATAGCTGTAATATTATCAGGTTTCATTATATAATAAGAGCTTCTTGAATTTATTACCATTATAAATGTATTACCATTATAAATGATAATAAATATTACCATTACCATCATATCTATTCTTTTTTCATCTGATGTTTAGCTCTTCTTCAGTGAATGGTTCATCTTCTTTACACCCTGCATCAATACATCAATCCTTCATGATTTGCTCTAGAGTGTCAGTCTTCTTTAGATTTAGTGTTAGGATACATTTGAGTTTTCCTGCCCCTTGTACTTCTTAACCTTGAAGAACTTTGAATATGAGGGAACACCACAAAATGTGTCTGTTTTAATGTCAATATCCACATCTAACAATAGGTTCTAGTACTGAAGTCTGTGTAAATACACCCTTTCTTATGCCAATATTATACTGCCCACACAATCTGTTTAAGTTTAGCTTTTCCTTCTTTTTCATTCATTCTTCCATTTGTAACCAAATAGCCGCATATTTCATTTTCAAATTTGTATATTCCATGATTAAATAGAGTGGTTTTTTCAGTTTCAGTGACTTCAAATAATTTTATTATATTTGGATGATTTAGTCTTCATAATTCTTACTTCTCTGAAGAGTTTCTGTAGTCTAGTGGGAATCAATACAATTTTTTTCAATTATATTTATGGGATAGCCTGCCTATAAGGATATATTTTGGAAATTAGGATACTGGCATTAATCTTTCTCACCATCACTTTCAGAGATTTATTTGTGGATTTTTGGCTTCCTATCTCCATGCACTTGCATTCTGTCAGATTAGATATTCTGTTTGTTGGCATGAGCTAGGCAGATACTGTCCCTAACAGACATTTAGGGACTCCAGGTTATGAATCTCACTTGTTCTGTATGGGATTCTAATGCCAATTAACATTCTTTCACAATGCTGGTGGGAGGTAGAACCTAAAAAGCAATGGAATAGTTGTACTGAGCCATGGGTTATGAATCCTCCATAATTCATCTGAGGAGAAGACAAAATAATGCCAGGGGATTGGTCACCTCAGCCTATTTCATAGATGCTGGTTCTTCCCTATCTTATCCTTCTTCTTTATTGAAAAATTTAAATGTGTTACTATTTACTCCCATGTGCTAAAAATTCTTCAAAGCCCTCAAAGTCAGCAGTTAAAAAGTGAGTGACAGTGTCTGCCTTTGTGAGCTTGCAATTGCATGCAGAAAGCTTTCTAGTAGGATCAGGCTGAACTATGCAGGAAACCAGGAAACTTCCCAAGAAGTGGATATTTTGTGGTAGATGCCCTGCACTGCTGAATATCTACCTCTTCTCTGTTGCTTATTAATAGCTTAGGAGATCTTGGCAGACAATTTAGCCCCAGTCTTCAGTTTCTGCAATAATGCCCTCTTCTAGTTAATAGATGATTTCTTCTTAACCCAATTAACTACACAGACCAGTAGCACAATCTCGCAGGGAAGAGAAAAAGTCTGAGGAAGAGCAAAAATATTTTTTAAACAAGAAATAAAAATTTCTAAAACATGTGAGGAAAACAGGCTTTTTTTGTAAATATAAGTGACATTTTTGGTGCAAATCGTGTGCTGTCTTACTCTTAGTCATGAAAGATATTTAACATCTGTTTTCTTCTTTATATATACTTAAAGGTCTGCATGAGGTCTGTCATAAACTCAAGGAAGGTAGTCAGTTATAATTTAAGGCTCAACTATAATGAAACAGGAAGAAATTATAATTAAGAAAATCACTTCAAGTCACTATGGAGCCTATTCCTAATGACTATATAACTAGTGTAGTCACTGAATTTCCTGCTTATGTTTCTACATTATTGTATGAGGCTTGCAACGTTAGGCAAAGCTGCACCTGAATGAAACTGCTGAATCAGTTGTGCTGTTTTAATAGCACATCTAGTGAATTGAACAACTGCCAAAATACTTTAGTCCCTAGGGGAAAATGTTCATTTTATACTGAGTCTTTCACACAACAAAATTGTCGGGTTTCAGAACATTATTTGTTTTTTCAGACTGGAAGAGAAAATAAAAACAGAATTTTCACTTTTAGATAATATAGACCCAGTGAAAAGTTTTTTCCTGAATTATTCTGGCATTTTCTTTGATCTTCTATTTTGGTTTAGCTCAGTTTAACAAATATATGTCTATTGTACAAAGCAATTCACTAGACAATGTAGAAGACAAAGATATAAATGACTCCATCTTTGCCCAGGAAGAATCAGGAACTTTATATAACTAAACTAAACACTGAACTCATATTTTTTGTAAGTTAGCAAAACAGGATTCAAATTCAAGTCAGTCCAGTGCCATAAGTAGCAAGGGACAGCTACTATAGTTTGCATATTAATGCATCAATACAGCAGTCCATGTGCTGAAGAGTTGGTTCCTGGGATTGTGCTACTGGGAAGTGGTAGAGTATTTGGGATGTGAGGCCTACTTGGAGTTCTTTTTTTAAAAAATTTTATTTAAAGAGAAAAAAAACCAATCAAAACAGAATAAAGGGTAGCAAAAATACAGAATTCCAAGGAAAAAGGGAAAAGAACCAAAAAAAAAAAAAACCACTAAGTAATCATTACTTGACAAATTACATACTGACATCTTGGAAATAGTTGTTCAAATTACATAATTAAAACATGCAAAGTATACATTCAAACAGTGACACTGTTAATAGTTCTGCTCCATGATCTGACAAAAACAGCAATATGGTCATCCATCTTATACACTCAAATATACATGCAATTATATCAAAAGGGTAAAATTAAACACAATAAAACAGAATAAAGTTGGTCACAAGAAAGCAATGTAAGAGACATGAATTTCAAAGCTTGACAATCAGAGATATTCATTTTCTATCATATTGATGCTTGTTTTCTTCCTAATAGTTGTCCATATTGTCACATACAGGGAATTCACATGAAACAACCTAGTATGGAATTGATCTGAGCAGGATGAGGAGAGCATTTCAGGTCTTTAAGACGAGACAATAGGGAAGCCAAGAATGGCTGTCATAGTGTCTCTCATTCTCTTCAAAACAGCTGTCCATACCTTCATGTGTGTTGAACTTGAACAAAACAAAACAAGCTAAAATCACTTTGAACAAAGAATGGTAGCATTGCTGGATTTCACATCGTGACATTATGGAATCAGCAATGGTTATTGTAGTGTCTCTTTTTCTTCAAAATAGTTGTTCATTTCAATATGCAAAATATAGTTTGGTTCTTGTAAATTGTTTATAAGCTCTACACATGCATGAGTTTCTACATGTATATCTATCCTTTCTGTGTTAGAGGCAAAAACAAAACAAAGCAAGACAAAACAAAACAATTCCTAGAAAAGCATGAAGCAAAAAGTCATATGAAACCACAATACAAGTTGATCTACAATGGTTACCATGTTGTCTCAGCAGTATATAACAAAATTAATAAAAACAAAGCATTGTAGATATGATAAGACTTCAAAAGCAAGTAATAATCAAACCAGAGTGGGTATCTTAGCGAATCTTGTCATCTTCAGTGTAGTTGCCTATACTGTTAGACTTGATGCTATAAATCATAACAGATTTGAATAAAATCAGTCAATACAAGATAGCACTCTAACAAACCAGATTCAAATAAGATCAGTCATAATATGACAGTATAAGTTATACAGGGCTTCTGGTTAAATTGAAATTAAGGAGATTACCATATTATGTCCTCTTATTTTTGGGATAGCTGACCTTGTCCTCAAGTCTGTTTTAAGTAGAAAAACTGGAGTAGCATGTAATCCATCCAAGCAGAGTGATGAGAATAATGTAGATTTTAAATCTTGTTACCCCATTAACAATATCCTCTGCCTTCCTTTTTTAGACAATTCCTCCCCTTTCACTCCCATAGGGTGCACTACTTATTTTGGGTCCCACTGTCTCCTTATATAGAGCATCTCAATGGACTCAATGGACTCTATCTCCTGCTCTACTCTTCCTGTGTTTCTCTCTTTAATATCAAGGCCCTCTATACTAGAGATTATAGCCAATTTTCTCTGCCTCATTTCTGCTATTCCATTTTTCTACCACTGATAGTCTATTTTTCTCTTCCATTCCACTGTCTGCCTTGTTCACTTAGGCCTTTCTGCCACTGTTCCTGAAATGCTAGTATTCTTTTTCCCTTTCTAAAATGTCCTTTAGTATTTTTTGTAGGGTTGGATTGGTGGTCACAAATTCTCTCAGTTCCTCTTTCTCATGGAAGAATCTTTTTTCTCCATTGATTTCTAGAGAAAGTTTTACAGGATACATCAGTCTGGGCTGGAGGTTGTTCTCCTTCAGGGATTGAATTATTTCACTCCAAGATCTTCTTGACTTGATTGTCTGTGTTGGGAGATCTGCCATGATTTTGAAGGATTTTCCTTTATAGGTTATCTGTTTCTTTTCTCTGATGGCTTTTAATATTCTGTTCTTATATTGAATTTCTGGGATCTTGATTATTATGTGTCTGGGTATATCTGTTTTGGTTGTAGGTGGCTGGAGTTCTGTATGCTTCATACGTCTGCATATAATTTCTTTGTCTATGTTTGGGAAGTTTTCCTTAATAATTTCTGTGAATAGACTTTGCAGTTCTTCTGTTTTGACTGCTACTTCTTCATTCACATGCTTTATTCTTAAGTTATAGATGCTCTTGTCATCTTCTAGCCTTGTATTGCTACTGCCTGCTCCCTTGTTATTTTTAAGAGATCTTCCCTTTCATGATCACACATTGCAAGCCTGTGTTCAATTTTTTTTCCATTTTTTAAAATTTTATTTAAAGAGAAAAAACAAAACAGAATAAAGGGTAGCAACAATACAGAATTCCAAGGAAAAAAGGAAAAGCACAACAACAAAAAATCCTAAGAAATTATTACTTGACAAATTACATACTGACTTCTTGGAAATAGTTGTTGAAATTACAAAGTTAAAACATGTAAAGTAGATAGTCAAACAGTGAGACTGTTAACAGTTCTGCTCTACAATCTGACAAAAACAGCAATATGGTCATCCATCTTACCCACTCAAATATACATGCAATTATATCAAAAGGGTTAAATTAAATACAACAAAACAGAACAAAGTGAATCCCAAGAAAGCAATGTAAGAGACATAAATTTCAAAACTAGACAATCAGAGATATTTACTCTCTATAATATTGGCTCTTGTTTTCTTCTGAATAGTTGTCCATATTCTCACATACAGGGAATTCACATGAAACAACATAGTGGAATTTATCTGAGCAGGATTAGGAGGGCATTTCAGGTCTTCAAGACCAGGCATTAGGGAAGCCAAGAATGGCTGTCATAGTATCTCTCATTCTCCTCAAAATAGCTGTCCATACCTTCATATGTGTTGAACTTAAATAAGACAAAGCAATCTAAAATCACTTTGAACAAAAAGTGACAGTTTTGCTAGATTTCACTTCATGACATTATGGAATCAGCACTGGGTATTGTAGTGTCTCTTTTTCTTCAAAATAGTTGTTCATTTCAACATTTGTTATATAGTTGGTTGTCGTAAACTGTTTATAAGCTCTACACGTGCATGAGTCTCTACATGTATATCTATCCTTTCTTCATTAGAGGTAAAAACAAAACAAAGCAAGATAAAACAAAACAATTCCTAAAAGAGCATGAGGCAAAAAAGTCACATAAAACCACAATACAAGGTGATCTACAATGGTTACCATGATGTCTCAGCAGTATATAACAACATTAATAAAAATGAAGCATTGGATACATTAGAAAACTTCAAAAGCAAGTAATAATCAAACCAGAGTGGGTATCTTAGTGAATCTTGTCATCATCAGTGTAGTTGCCTATACTCTTAGACTTGATGCTATCAATCATAACAGATTTAAATAAAATCAGTCAATACAAAGTAGCAATCTAACAAACCAGATTCAAATAAGATCAGTCATAATAAGACAGTATAATTTATAAAGGGCTTCAGATTAAGTTGATAGGAAGATTAGGGATGAATACCATAATGTCCTCTTATTTTTGGGATAGCTGACCATATCCTCAAGTCTAGTGTAAGTAGACAAACTGGAACAGCACAGAATCCATCCAAGCAGAGTGGTGAGAATAATGTAAATTTTAAATCTTGTTACCCCATTAACAATATCCTCTGCCTCCCTTTTTTAAACAATTCTTCCCCTTTCACTCCCATGGGATACACTGCTTGTTTTGGATCCCACTGCCTCCTTATATAGAGCATCTCAATGGACCCTATCTCCTGATCTACTCTGCCTGTGTTTCTTTCTGTTAATATTTCAAGGCCATCTATACTAGAGATTACAGCCAATCTTCTCTGCCTTATTTCTGCTATTCTGTTTTTCTGTCATTGGTTGTCTATTTTTTTGTTCCACTCCACTATCGGCCCTGTTCACTGAGTCCTCTCTGCCATTGTTCCTGAAATGCTCATATTCTTGTTTTCTCTCCCTAGAATGTCCTTCAGTATTTTTTGTAGGGTTGGACTGGTGGTCACAAATTCTCCTAGTTCCTCTTTGTCATGGAAGCATCTTGTTTCTCCATTAACTTCTAAAGAGAGTTTTGCAGGGTACATCAGTCTAGGCTGGA
Organism: Dolichotis patagonum; assembly: GCA_004027295.1. Lineage (NCBI taxonomy): Eukaryota > Metazoa > Chordata > Mammalia > Rodentia > Caviidae > Dolichotis > Dolichotis patagonum. The sequence continues at coordinate 44,525 of PVJX010007616.1, forward strand.
GATTGTTCTCCTTCAGCACTTGAATTACTTCACTCCAAGCTCTTCTTGACATGATGGTCTATGTCAAGAAGTCTGCTGTGATTTTGATGGGTTTTCCTTTATAAGTGAACCATTTCTTTTCTCTGATGGCTTTTAATATTCTGTTCTTATATTGAATTTCTGGGATCTTGATTATTATGTGTCTGGGTGTAGCTCTGTTTTGGCTGTAGGTGGCTGGAGTTCTTTATGCTTCATACCTCTGCACATCATTTCTTTTTTCTATGCTTGGGAAAATTTCTCTGTTTTGATTCCTGCTTCTTCATTCACATGCTTTATTCTTAAGTTATAGATCTTCTTGTCATCTTCCAGTCTTTGTATCATTACTGCATGCTCCCTTGTTATTTTTAATATATTTTCCCTTTCATGATCACACATTGCAAGCCTGTGTTCAATTTTTGATAGTCTATCTTTGGTTTCTTTCAAGCAGGTTTGCCAGCTTTCTATGTAGTCTTTAGTTTCCTGATAATCTCTTTGAATCTGCTTTATGAATTCTAGGTTTTTTCTGTATTCTTCATTAAAAATTTCTCTCCTTTTGTGTTCCTCCATTCTTCTGTCTGTGTCTTCTTGCGAGGTGCCCAGCCTTTCTTTTATTAATCTACTTATCTCTTGTTTAATTTGAATTAATATTTCAGTTTTGGTCCCACTTATGAGGTCCTGAAGATATCTCTTTATGTCCGCTAATGCTGTGTTTGATGTTGCATTTTTGCTGCCCTCAATCTCTTTTTTATTTACCTCTCCTGGATCAATGTTCTCAGGGTTAGGGGCTGGGGTTTTTTTCTTATTTCTCCCTTTCTTCATGTTTTTGGTTCCTTCCATACAAGTGTATAGTGTAGTTCCCAGACCCTTTTCTTGTTGGTTAAGGCTCCTCTAGAGGGTGCAGACTAGGAGTTTTTGCCATCTTCAATAGTCTATCAGAGATTAAAGTTCACCCATGGGCAGTGTGCACTAGCTCCTCCCCTCCAGGCCAGTCAACCTTTGCAGGCCTTCACTGCATCAGTGTGTGCCGATCTCAGGGAATTAATTTGTAGCGACTTATTGGGTCCCAACCAGGGGCGTGGCCTAGTCCAAGCAGATTCCACCAATCTGCTCGGCGAGGGGAGCAACCAACTGAAGCCACTTCCTTATGGATTTTGGGCTGTCCTGCCCAAATCCAACATGTCGTCCAGTCGGTTACCCCTTTCCTGTGGGAGAGTCTTATTCCCATCACTCACTGCGTGTTGATGCCAGCCCCCAAAAACTGCTGGGCTCCCCAACCTCTGACTTCAGCGCGTCTGCTGTGCAAATTCACGGTACATCTGGGTGGGTCGTGTGCAGGGCCGGGTCCAGGTGAGCCACATGCAAGGCTGTTCAGCTCTGTGCTCTGGTGGCTCAAGCCAGTCGCTTCAGCACGGATCACTTGTTCAGGTCTCTGGCAGGGATTCAGGTGGCTTGAGGAGGGCACTGTGCTCGCTCATCTTAGCGTCTCTTATGGTAGCCCCAGGGCCTCATATTCAAGTGTTTTTTTGGACTTTAGTTTCTTTGTGGGTTGTGAGAGTCCATCTCTCTCTGTTTGGGTCTCTCCAGAGTGTTTTATTCTGGCATTTGAGCTGTCTCTCTCAGAGAGGGTCCCTCTCCTGCTACCTACTGGTCTGCCATCCTGTGTTCAATTTTTGATAGTCTGTCTTTGGTTTCTTTCAAGCAGTTTTGCCAACTTTCTATGGAGTCTTTAGTTTGCTGGTAATCTCTTTAATCTGCTTCATGAATTCTAGGTTTGCTTTATATTCTTTACGGAACCTTTCTCTCCTTTTGTGTTCCTCCATTCTTCTTTCTGTGACTTCTTGAGAGATGCCCAGCCTTTCTTTTATTAATCTACTTATCTCTTGTTTAGCTTGAATTAGTATTTCTGTTTTTATTTTGTTTACGAGGCCCCAAAGATATCTCTTTATGTCCACTGATGCTGTGGTTGATGTTTCATGTTTGCTGCCCTCAGTCTCTTTTATATTCACCTGTCCTGGATCAATATTCTCAGGGTTGGGGGCTGGGGGCTTTTTCTTATTTCTCCCTTTTGTCATGTTTTTGGTTCCTTCCATACAAGTGTATAGTGTAATTCCCACCCCCGTTTCTTGTTTGTTAGGGGTCTTCTGGAGCACATAGGCTAGGGGCTTCTTCCCTCTGCCATCTGCTATCAGAGAGTGAAGTGCAAGCAAGGGTAGCATACGCTGGCTCCTCCCCTCCAGGCCAGTCAACTTTTGGGAGCCTTCACTGTGTCAGTGTGTGCTGCCCTCAGGGAACCAATTGATTTGTGATGACCCACTGGGTCCCAGCCCAGTACAAGCAGATTCCACCAATCTGCTCTGTGAGCGGAGCAACCAAATGAAGCTGCTTTCCCTTCAGGTTCTTTCTGGGTGGAGAGAGTCCATCTCACTCTGTTTGGATCTCTCCAGGGTGTTCTAGTCTGGCATTTGAGCTGTCTTTCTCAGAGAGGCTCCATATCCTGCTACCTCTAGGTCTGCCATCTTTTAAAACTCTACTGGGAGTTCTTTAAATCACTGTAGACACATCTTCAAAGGGGCCTTTGGGACCCTGAGCTCTTCCTTGTTCACTTTCTCTCTTTGCTTCTTGCTTATGAGGCAAACAGCTTGCTCTAGCATACACTCCCAATGAGTGCCATCTGATATGCTCAACCAAAGGTGCAGCACAATGGTCTGTCAGATCTTGAACTGGAATTTTTTAAACTGTGAGCCAAGTATCCTTTTTTTCTTTGTATATTAACTGTCTCTGGCACTTGCTATAGTGAAGAAAAGCTGACTATTACAACAGTAAATATTTATTGGGAGAGAAATCAATTGAATGTGGAAGCATATGTGATTGTGTTTATTAGCCAATCAATTAGAATTCATTATCTCAGCTCTCCTAATTTACTAAATTTATGGTTAATGAGAGTAATATATAATCACTTTATCATAGTGGTATTTTGTTATTATTTATATTTCATTTGTTTGTTTATTTGGTACCCGGGATTGAACTCACAACCTTGGGATTGCCAGGCAGGTGCTTATGCCACTGAGCTAAATTCATAGCCCATTATCATTCATATTTCAAAGATAAATCTTATATACAAGCTATGTACAATTCCAGAGTTCTGTGTAATTCCTTAATTGGAAAACAAGCTTTGCTTACTCCAATTTTGATTAAATAACATATGTAGATTGAATATTAAAATAAATAAAATCAATCACTTCAAATAAGTAACTTTAAAGGAGTTAAAGAGAAAATCCTAAGCCAAATAACAAACCCTGAAGACTTTTCTTTGCATTATGTACAATAATGTTTTACCCACCAAATAAATACACATGAAAGAGGGAACCAAATCTCAACCTCTCCTACTATGCAACTTTTTCTCTGTCCTGCTCAAGTTTTAGTTATAGTTACAGAAGAAGAATGCAAACAGGTAATTTTGAACTGCTTAATTTAATTTTATTGTATTTTATCATAAACCAAGGAATTATAGAGAATCAATGGTAGGAAAGAAAAGAGTATAAATCAGGCAGGCTTCTAATTTTCATTCCCAAAGACCTTACTCCAGGTGTGCACAATTTGCCTCATGATGGTTATAATGAAAATGCTCCCCAAACACATATGGGTGTCTCCAATTCTAACTTAAAACCTGGAATTGTAGATAGTCCAGATAGAACCACTTAAATGCTTTTATTATGTTATTAATCTGCAAAGTAATATGACATATGCTTAATAATTTAAATATATTTGTTTGTGTATCTGTATTACATAAAATAAGTCACTGATGCTGAATCTCTAGATAGTCAACTGTCCTTAAAATGTAGAACAGCAGTGACAGACACAGTGTTTTTATTTTGAAAAATTTCAGGAGAAAACAAATAGCACCAACACAGCAACTATGCAAAATATAAGACAATAACAACTCTGAATCAAAATAGACTATAAAACACACTATGTGGTATTGATATACTCGAGTGCATTTGTGTTCCTTTAACTGAAAAGAAAAAATTCTAGAGACTCTTCAGTGAAACGGTTTCAAATTACTACTAATCAGCCTTGAGATGCTATGGAGAACTAACTGGAAAGAAGATGGAAACAAGTGAAGAGTTCAAACAATAATTTAAGAATGAGAAGCTCTGAGACTGACAGGAAGATAAAAATAAAATCAGAAGTTTGGTGACTTATGCTTTTGGGCCAGAAAATCTACACAAGCACTATACAATGACACCTGTTAGTGATTATGTGACAAATCTGTTACCAAATCACACTGGTAAAAATGCATGTGAAAACAATATCTATCACAGGGTATTCCCATAAAGGTTACACAAAAGTACCTGATAATAATAAATCTTAAATAAATAAATGCTAGCTTTTGTTATAGTAAATATATTGCTACTATTAGTAGTGAAAATATTGTTATAGGTTATCAAAGAGTTTTTATCTAAATGGTATAGAGTAAAAACCTTAACCAAAATGAGACAGGTTCTCTACAAGATCACTGAAAACACAATGTTATATTGAGTCCTCTGAAAAGAGAAATCAAGACTGAAAATCTTGTAAAATTATAGCTGGTAAAGAAGATACACAAAGTCAAAGAAGAAGCATTTGACTATGACTTATACCTAAATGAGAAATATTGTAGCAGTGGCTTAAATATTCATAGGTATTTAGTTGTAAATCCTGTAAACTTCCATAAAGAAAATTATATTTTCTTTATGGAACAATATGTATGAGATTTTACAGAAATCTTGAAACTCTATTGCAATCATTAAAAAGTGTTGTTTGTTTATATAATTATATTAATATAAGTCTAATTCATGAGAAATCTAGTTATTCTCATAAAGTTATGGGCCTTTCAGAATGTGCAAAGAATCAGATCAGTAAAATGTTAGGCTTCTTATCCTTCAAAAAAATCATTAAAATACTTTCCTCTTTTAAAATAGCAAACACGTTTCAAAAGAAACTGTCTATATGAATAGCATAGAATGAAAAATAGAATTTTTTGAAGACAAAATGATAATCTCAAAAAATATCACACAAGTGTGCTGACAGGTATCTGCTAGTATAAAAAATGTTGGACAAAAGTGTTTAGCCTTAACTGAAGCTAATTTTGTAAATCAAACACACTATTAAAAGAAAGGAAATGACAGTGTCATTCTTTGGAAATAGTATTACAGATGAATATTTAAATAGGATCCATTAAAAGGTTTAAACATCTACAGTGTTCTCTAAAAAGATGACCAGATGACAGTTGATAGGTAATTCTGCTGAATTTCCATGTAAGAAATATCTTCAAGTTATTTTCCATGTAAGAAATCTATGTCCACTGATGACTTTTACATGCTACATTAGTTATGTAAAATTATATTTTGTTTAAAATTTTTCTCAAATAATGTATCTGCTTAGAGAAAAAATGTAAGTATGTTAAAAATACAGTCATTTTAAAAGTAATCCTGGTAATGTTAACAGAGTGAAAATCAAATTTTATAAATAAGAACCAGAATGCTCAATCTTATGTGCAGTTAGGACTGATTATATATAAGCAAAACCTCTGTGAAATTAAAGAGCAGCAATAAAATTTGAAGATATCAAAAGGACCAGTGCTCATATTCTTATTAGATTAGTTTTCATAAACATCAAACAGACACAGCAACGTTCGTCAATTTCTCAGCTTAAACAAATGAAGTGGCGCTAAACCATTTTTATTTTTGTTGCATTTATATTATCATTTAGGATTTTTACTATCCTTCTGCAACTTACAAATAAACCTTTATTTCCCATGGAAATGGCTTCTGTTTTCAGCTCTAGTCCATGGAATTGAACATGAAAACTATGTTCTCTGCTTGAATGTGACCAATAATGTATTATGAAAGTTCCTCAAAATAACTATAATTTTTAAAAAATCAATTACCAAAAGGCTGAATATGTCACAATATATATTTTGTATGGCTTTAGCACAATTTTTATGTCTTTTTATTTTTGAGCAAATTTTGGTATGTTGTCTACACTGGCCTTAAAACGCTGGGTTCAAGTGATCTGCTTACCTTATACCAATACCAAAGAATACCTTATACCAACTTCAAAGAATTAACAGAAATCTGTGATTGTAGTAGTATCTACCTTTTAGTTAATTTTAATGTGAAAAAATTAGGATTTTACTCTTTCCTACTCTGATTTCTTCTGTTGTGAAATGTCTTATTACAAATGTGCCCAGAGAGACAGAAATATTGACATGGTATTGTATTTGAGTTCTGTTTAGACCTCCTCACAATTATTGAGATTTATGAAATGCACATATAAATGCTGAATTCTCATAACCTAGCATAAGAGCTAAGTCTTTAGCATGTACAAAAGATGTCAGTCAAATGCTTTACTACTTATGGATATGTTTCTGTTCATATCAATGCAAATGAAGGAGAAACAGACAGATGAAATAAAACTATGAGAAAATTTCAATAATTCTAAGTTGTTTTACTCTAAACTCTGCTTTTAAAATATTCATTTTTCTAACAGTGTAAACTAAATCCAGATGTTCAGTATCCCAGAATGAGTTCCTGTTTTCTCTTCCAGTTATACTGTTTAAGACAATTTACACGTGGGTAAAGTTGATTTGTCCTGTGCAGAAAGGGTTGATGATTATCAGAATATAAGAAATCTGAAGAAGAATTCAAGACTGGAATGAGGGATATATTTGCAGTGGGATCCCCTTGATTATTGTCTAATTGGCAGACCTCCAAGAATAATTCATCTGTTTTTATTTTCCAGGATTATCACTGTTTCATGTTTTTCTGTTGCCTTGTCTTTCTACCATTCTGTTATCCATACAGTCAACCTGAAATTTAATGACCGTATCATTCTCTAATTAAGATATATGAGGTGAGACTCTTAACTCAATTAACATATATCATGTGGGGAACACTACATATTTCAACCACTGCTAAAATGCTCCCATTCAAAGTTGATTCATGTCTGAGCAGTCAACAAATCTTAGGGCATATCTTCTTCAGATCTATTTTTTCTTTTTTTTTAATCAAAGATGCTATAATTTTTTCATTTGCCTAACCAAAATTACAAAACTAGCATATATATTTACTTCTAAATGTTGCTGTTCTATGAAGAAATAGATCAGTGTTTGTTATTTTTGTGCATTGTAGTCTGGGTGAAATTATATAGATTTTTGAGAATGTACTAAATAGTTTCCTTTAGTCTAACATTAAAAAGACATTGGAAATTATTGAAAATGAGTAAAACAATTTTATATATAAACAAAATGCTTGATTTTAAATATTATCAAATGTAAACAATTATAATTCAATAATGCCAATCAAAATAAAATTTAACACACAGGGAGAAATGTAGACTTACACTACTAATTCTAGAGGCACTGATCTCCTCAATTGTTAATTGAGCCTTGTGGAAGTCACCCATGTCAAAAGGTTGTTTTACATTGTGACACACAAAAAATTTAAGTGCATTTTAGTGTTAATAGTGCTGTATATGTTTTAGGAAATATTAATAATTTCAAATTATAAAGAATCAATTTTTGAAGGACCTGAACCAATATTTACTGAAACAAGACATTAATAAAAATGGCTAATAGTTATATAACAAATGGTCAACATCACTAATCATCAGATAAGTCTAAATATACACCACTATGAGATATCACTTTACATCTATTAGGATGGCTACTATCAAAAAGACAAGAGATAATGAATGTTGGCAAGCATATACAGAAAAAGGAACTCTTGTACACAGTTGTCAGCAAAGTATATTGCTGCGGTTATTACAGAGCTAAGTATTAAGGTTCCTTAAAATTTTAGAATAGGACTAACATGTGATCCAACCATTTCTCTTCCAGATATATCAAAAACAGGTGAAATTTCCACCTCATAAGGATATCCATATTCCCATTATTCTCATGTCCAATGTAGTGTTTACAACAGCCAAGATATAGAATCAACCTAAGTATCTACTGATGGAAAAATGAATCAGCAGAATATGTTATATGTGTACATGAATGCGCATGTGAATATTATTCAGCTGTTTAAAAGAAGAGCACAATGCCACTTAGCATAGCATAGAAAAACCTGGAGTTTATTACATTAAGTGGAAAACAAACCAAAAAAATGAAAGAAGACAGACCCAATTTTATGGTTTGTGTCTGGATGTTCCCTCAATGCTTCATGTGGTCAGAGGTGGAGCTTTTTCAGAGGTGGTAGAATCCAGTGTGTGTGAAACACTGTGTGATGCTCTTCTGCCATATGCCACATTGTGTTGGAGCTAGCCAACTATTGACTGAAATCTACTAAACCAAAGGCATGTAAGTTTTTCCTTCTTTAACTTTGGGTGTTTGTTATTTGTCTCAGCAAGAAAACAAGAAAAAAGTAACTAAGAATCTGGAACAGGAAGTGGGGGTATTGCTATGACTGTACCTGACCATGTGATTCAAGAGTGTTTGGAATTGGTTTATGAAAAGATTTTGGAAAGGCTTGGAAATATCAGCTGAAAAAGAAGCTCCTGGATAGCCTTAGCCTGTACTTGATGGGAGTCTCTAGTCCGAGATCAGAAGGCCAGAATGCTGCTGGTGAAGCCTAGACTCAGGAGATTTCTCTGGGGAAGGACTGCATTGATTGTTAGACTTCAGACAATGTATGTTATACCCCAGGAGAGAATCTGTCTCCATTTTTCCTTTTTCTAGAGACTTTTCCTGAGACTGAGATTAAGAGTAGAAGACTAATTAATATTGTAGAAGAAATTTAAGATGGGGAAAGATGGCAGATCAACAAGCAGCAAGGTAAAGAGTCTCTCTGAGATAAACAGCTCAGACACTTGAATTTAACATCATGGAGAAGACCAGATGAAAAGAGAGGGATTCCCATGACCCAGGAAGAAACTAAGGTGGGGAAAAGACAAAGAAAAAAGAAAAAGAAAAGAAAAGAAAAATGTGGACGGAAGGCTGTAGCCAGACATGCTCTCACAAGAGCTGGTCACATGGTGTGTGAGGTGCCTCTAGAGTCCAAGGACATGTAGTCGCAGTGAAGTAGGGGTTGGTGAGCCCAAGAACTTGGCAGGGGGACCCAGTGTAACAGAGAACAGAGCTGGCATGGAGATCTGCATTGGCCTCCAGTGAGTGTGTGGAGTTTGGTCCTCCTGCAGGAGGGGGTGATTGGCTGGGCAACATTTTGGTGTTGGGAAGAACAGGCCCAAATCCAGAACTGTAGTAGCCTCAGTAGACTGCTCCCAGCACAGAGCAGATTGGTGGGAACTGCTTGGACTAGGTCCTGCACCTGGGAGAGATCCAATAGCCAGGGACAAAGTTTCCCCAGATGCTGTCCGAAACAGTTCTGTCCACGCAGCATACACTAATGTGTTGAAGACCTCTGGTGGATGACTGGCTCAGAGGGGAGGGGCCAGCCTACATCACCTCTACTTGTACCTCAGTGGTAAGGCAGACTGGAGAGGGCAGCAATCCATAGCCAGCACACTTCAGAGTAATAGTAACCAATACAGAAAGGGCTTAGGACCTTTACTATACACTTATCTAGAAGAAACCAGAAACATGACAAGAGAAAGAAACAAAAAGAAGCCTCTAGCCTCCAACTCAAACAATATTGGTCCAAGAGAGGTAAGCACAGAAGAAATTGAGGACAGCACACCTGGAGTATCAGAAGCAGCAGCATCTGACATAAAGAAATATCTTCATGACATTATAGAAAAACTCAAAATAGAAATACTAATACAAGTACTGCAAGATATAAGAAGATTAATAAAAGAAATCCTAAGCATGTTTCAAGAAGACACAGAGGGAAGAATGGAAGAACATACAAAAAGAAGGGAAATCTTTGATGAAGAATATAAAAAATATCTAGAATACATGAAACAGATTCAAAGAGACTACCAGGAAATTAAAAACTCCATTGAAATCTGGCAAAACTGCTTGAAACTAAAGATAGACTATCAAAACTTGAAGACAGGTTTGCAGCGTGTGATTGCAAAAGCAAAGATCCATTAAAAATAACAAAGAACCAGAAAGTAACAATACAAAGGGTAGCAGATGACAAGAAGCTCTATAATTTAAGAATAAAAAATGTGTGTAAAGAAGCAGGGGTAAACACAAATCAAATACAAAGGCTATTTACAGAAACAATTAAGGAAAACTTTCCAAGCAGAGGAAAAGGAAATGATATTCATATATATGAGGCATACAGAATTTCAGCCAGCTACAAGCAAAACAGATATATACCCAGACATATGATAATCATGATCCCAGAAATTCAACACAAGAACAGAATATCAAAAGCTGTCAGAGAAAAGAAACAGATCACCTATAAAGGAAAACCCACCAAAACCACAACAGACTTCTCAAAAAAAACCCCATCAAATCAAGAAGAGCTTGGAGAGAAGTATTCCAATCCCTGAAAGAAAATAACCACCAGTCCAGATTGATGTACCCTGCAAAACTACTTCTCAAAGTTAATGGAGAAACAAGATGCCTCCATGAAAAAGAGGAACTGGGGGAGTTTGTGACCACAATTCCAACCCTATGGAAAATACTGAAGGACAGTCAAGAGAGAGGAGAGAGAGAGAAACTCATGGTTCCAGGAACAGTGGCAGTGAGGCCTCACTGAATGGGGCAGACAGTGGAATGAAGGGGGAAAGTAGACAAACAATGGCAGAAAAATAGCATAGCAGAGTTGAAGCAGAGAAAGTTGGCTATACTCACTAACATAGATGGCCTTGATACACTAACAAAAGGAACCACAGGAAGAGTAGATCAGGAAATAGAGCCCATCAAGATGCTCAGTATACCAAATATAATTAACCTGAAAGAGGGTTTATGGACTGAAAGTCAAAGATGACAAAATAATGCTCTATGTGACAGGGAACCAGAAAGAAATCAGGTAGCTTGCCTAGCAGCTGCAGATAGGTTGTAAAGACATGACACTTTTGTGCAGTGGAGAACTGCTCAGCTATAAGGAAGGAAAACCTTGAGGCTTTTGTAGGTGAAGGAATACAACTTAAGATCAAGCTCAGGGGTAAAGCAGTTCAGAACCACTTAAGTAAATAGGAAGTTGCCTCCCTAATCTAAAAACTGAAGGAGTTAGTGGAATACAAAATGTACAATGCACCCTGTGAAAGTGAAAGGGTAGGAACTGTCTAAAAAAGGAAGGCAGAGGACATTGCTAATACTGTATCATGATTTAAAATTCACATTGTTCTCCTGGCTCTGTTTAGTTTGGTTATATTCTGTACCAGTTTGTCTACCTGTACTAGATTTGAGGGCACAGACAGCTATTCCAAAAATAGCAGGATATACTACAGTAACCATCTTTAATTTCCTATCAACTTAAACTGAATCCCTGTATTACTTAAACTGTCTTATTATGACTGATTTTATTTGAATCTGGCTTGTTAGATTTCTGTATTGTCTTGACTGATTTTTTTCAATCTGTTATGTTTGATAGTATCAAGTCTGAGAGTATAGGCAACTATTCTGAAGATGATAAGACTCACTAGGAAACCCATTCTGGTTTGACTATTACCCACTTTTGAAGTCATATAATGTCTCCAATGCTTTGTTTTTATTGATATTTTCCTGTATAGCTATGTTCAATTTTACTGTGCCTGATGATATAGGCAGTTCTATTGAAGATAACAAGAGACATCATAGTAACCATTGTAAGTTTATTGTGGTTTTAAGTCATGTACTATGTCCATCCTTTTGTTTTGAATAACCACATTTTGTTTTCTTTCTCATTTGGTTTGATTCTTTTCAAAATAAATAAAAATAAATCCATATCATTGAAATTGGAAAGGATGTTGTAATCTAAAAAAAGAACTTATTAAAAAATATAGAAAAATTTGCCTATACAGATAAAAATGTTTTCATCATTTCTATAAAGAATATATTTTCAACCAATACTCCATAAGATGTAGAAAACACTGTTCTAAATAAACTTGGCAAAAAAAAACATAATCAATAGAAAAAGGAATTTAAGACATCAGCATATGTCACGTCAAAATCTCCCTTATGAATTATGTATAAGCATAAAAATCATGTCAATCTGACTTGTAATCCAAAAATAAAAATGAGACATGTCATTTGCCTTGAGATACTCAAAACTTACGTGAGGTTTTTATTTTTCTTCCAGTACGTAAACTGATGTGAACAGTCTAGCAATAACAACTATTGGACAGAATATTGAACAGCTCATATCCAATTGACTGGAATTCAAATTGGTTTACCTCTATTCAAGTTAATTAGTATTAGTAAAATATTTCATTTGCACTCACAAATTAAAACATTTGTATAGTATATGAGAGTTATTTTTGTGTGGCATATATGCTGCTCACATTCTCTAGAAAATAAGCTGCATGAAGACAGAGAAATTTTTTTTGTCTCTTTGTTTTCTGTGAAATAGTGAATAAAGCCCACACCGCAGTGATGTGTGCATACAGAAGCTTATAGCAGTGCAATTCATAATAGCTCTGTGTTGGAAACAGCCTATATGTCCATCAATGTATGAATGGATAAACAAAATCATACACACAATCTTAAATATCAAATGGTTTCTCTTTTACAAAAACTAGGTGTGTGTGTGTGTGTGTGTGTGTGTGTCCCAGATAATGGGATAAAAGACAGAAAAAGATATTGTAATTCAGTGTAAACAATGCATATACAAGTGTACCTTGATTTAGTACAATTGTCTTGCATGTGTTATATGTTCTTTGACCTTTTCATCGGGTTTTTAGCCTGTACATATAATTTATTTTATAAGATCTCATAAGGTAAATATATGAATCTGATGCTAGAAAAATAAAAAGGGGTGGAGGAAAGAAGAAGAAAGAATTGAAATGGGTTATGTACATGTACTAATTCCATACGATGAATGTAATCATTATGTACTGCAAACATATACCAATAAAAGTAAAAATAAAAAGAAATGTAATAAATGTTTGCCAAATGAAAGAATAGAAAAGACCACAAAAATTTCTCTTCTTAGAAAAATAAATAAGGCATGCTCAGAATACGTACTACATACCAAAATAAAAATAAACTGTAACTAAATGATACTACTCAAAAATAATTTTGAGTATAAAAAAAGTCCTAGAAAATTATGTGTATTGTCTTTCTTTAATTGAACTCAAAAACAAGGAGGAAAAATTAACCTTCAGGAAGATAAACATATACGATAAAACTACTTTTTAGAACTCCAAAAGGATGATATAAAACAGGCAGGCAAAGGAAAACAAAGGAGAGAAATTCATTTGTGAATGCAAGAGTGTTATAAATGCTCCAGTTATTAGGTTGAAGGAGATTATTCAAGGGAATTAATATTCTTGTTCAGCACTTTAATTGCTCCATGCTAACTACACTTTGAATGTATTCATTTTAATATTAAGATAACAAAAGAAATAAAAATTTAAAAAGCAAATCAAGAAAACCCTGAATGCTTTTCCTTTGGAACACTTAGAGAAAATGTAAGGACTTGTAAGATGCCTCTGTAATTGTATAATGAGCAATCACATATTTGGCACAGAGACCAAGTTTCCCACAAGGTGATTTGATATAGTTTCAAATAGCATATACCCTCTAATTTGTTAGATTAATGCTTAGAATTGTGTAAGATTTATTTTTTAAACTAGAGTTAAGAACTTAAAGAGTTTAAAGCCCTCTAATTTAGAACTGGCAATAATTCAGAGTGAACTAAGTTAATATTTACCTTTGCAAGATTCAAAGTGAGGTGCTATAAGGCAAATTCATCGTGTTAAGATTCCAAAGTTTTAAATGAGTATTTATCTCTTTAGTTATTCAAAATTTTCATAGATATAAAAATGTATGATATAATTCTAGTAATCACCCTTCTAGACACACATGAGGCATACTTATTTATCTTAACAAGATCCAAGTTTATTCATCAAGAAATGATTTTCCTCCAGAAACTTACATGTATAGAAATGCAATCATGTATAAAGTACTCAGAAGCCTTGTGAATACATTCCAGTCATCTCCTTACTTGGATTAAAATATTGGAGATTTTTTAAAACAATTCTTCCATCCAAAGATCAGGATTTAAAAAATATTGGATTTGTAAAATAAATACTGAACATTCCTTATTCTAAGGTTTTACAACCCAGCCTGAGATTTAGTATAGATTTTTATGACCTAATCCAAAAATAACCAGAGAAAGGACAATTGGTGATTTTCCAGATGAAAAAGAATGACAGCAAGAAGAGAGTAATTAGGCTAATACGTTTAATGTTCTGAGAAAGAAATACATGGAGAAAGACTTCTCCAATTCCCAGGAGCACAGCAGTCTCAGTGTAAAGAACTGCCGAGAAACATGTTAAATAGTCTACTTCAGTGAAAGAAATTTAAATATAATATGTTAAGGTACTTAAAAGACAGAATACTTAAGGAAATGTATTTAGATTATATTGATTTAGCCATAAATTTATATACTTCTGAATAGATAAATTCTTTGGCATGTTCCATTCAAAATTACCATTTGGGATGGTATTACTCTATATAGAATGCTGGCAAGCTCCTGTGAAACTGATTTATTCAAGAGAATTATTCATTTAATTTCTATCATTTAGCATTTATGTTCCTTTTCAATTCATTTATTCATTTCATCTTTATACATTTATGCATTTATCAAATATTCATTTAAATGAGTTTCTTTATAACCACAGAAACTGTAGGGCAAGATTTGCAGTAAATTTATTCTTTAAATAGACTTATTCTTACCAAATCCTCTGAACAGATAAAGATTGCTTAACCTGTCATGTTAATATTTCCTTAGAGTTTTTCAGTTTTGTCTATCCATTTGCATTCCTTATTTGGATGTTTTTCAAATTTTCAGAGTAATTGCCCGGAATTACTGTTAGTAATCCATTTCATATTTGACATTCACATAATTATTTATACAATGATTGTCTTACATGTTATGTTATAGATTTTATACAGTAGTCAGTAAGTTTTATCATTCAACCATCAAGTAAATTTATTTTACACTACATAATACAATAATTTGAGTATTTTCCTTTGTATAAAACTGTTCATATTTGACTGACTTAGTCTATGATCATTTAAGATTTGTTTCTGCTTTATGTTTTTGTTCCACTAAAATTTAATATGCTGTCTATAAAATATAAAGTAATTAAAATTTACATTGAAAGTGAAACTGTTATTATTAACTATTTGTTTAATAATGATTGTGTGTCTAGTCTTGCTACTTTGATGGAGCTTAAATGCTACTCTCCTCTGACATTTAGATTGGCCATGTGGCTTCCCTTTTCTAGGAAAGGGCATTCTCCCTTTCCCACCTGTGTCAACAGGAGAGAGAAAAAGAGAGAGTGAGACAGAGTGAAAGACAGACAGAGAGACAGAGATATAAAGAGACAGAGAGACAGAAGAGACAAAGACAGAGAGAGACAGGGATAGAGAAACAGAGATATAATAGTAATTTTTAGCCATAAATATTTTAAGTTGGATTCTTGGTAGGGATTTCACAGGTCAGTCTCTTTTCTTGTTATGTTTTCTTTACCCTAGTTTCATCATTCTTGTGTTCTACTCATATCTATACCTGCCTATTTCTTTTACCTTATTTTAGTTTTTTCATAGGTTTGGGCTTCTTCACTATTTTGGGCTTTTTGCACAGTTTTAATTTTTCATTTCTGTGAAAACTTTAAGACTGAAAATCTCATTCTGAGAGTTCTAATATTACACAATAATAATTAGGCAGCCTATTTCTAACCACAATAATTCTTTCTTCTAACTCTATCTTTCATAGTTTTGGAGACTCTGCTCAAAAGTTTTGCATAGAATTGCTTCCCACTTCAAACTACTGGTTATTGAGTGATAGTAAATGAGGCAGACACTTTTCCTGACAGGAAATTGCAAAAGTATAAGGTTAAAGAAACAAACATTTCCTATATGAATATTTAAGCATTAGGTTTTCTGCCAGTTTTCTTTTTTTTTTTTTTAGTGTTTGTTTTTCTGTTACATCACAGAGGAAATAGGTGTAAGAGTTAAAGGTGACAAGTAATTGTCATTTTTTTTGAAGTTTCATATTTCTGTTCAAGGTCAACATAGATACATAATTAAGAACATCAGTGCTATAAACAATGGGAGCACAAAAATTATGAACAAAAATGAATGTCAAAGTAGTCATTTGCTAAAAAGTTGAACACAAAATTCTATTTGTTATAAATTGATCTGCAGAAATTTCATCTGGAAAATCATTGCTGAGAAGGACATAGCCAATGCTAGAACTGTTTCGTCTACTAAAGCTGCTTACTACATTAAAATTTACAACAAACTGTAAGAGGAGATTGTTCCTTACATGTACTCTGGTGATTACCTTCTCTTACATTCTAAACAAGAGTGCTAGAGTAAAAGGAAGCATTTTGAAAGTGCATGGCTACTGCTTATTTATTTTTCCCTTAAATTTATTGTTTTACAATTTTCTATAGGAATATTTTGAGGGCCTAAGACTTTTCATTTTTAAAATTTATAGTTTTAGGGGACTGGGAACATTGTGGGGACTGGCATCTCAGCCTGGGCTGTTTGGGACTGCTAGGCCCACCCTTCACCCACAGGGAACATTGCAGAGACTGACAGCTCAGCCTGGGCTGTTTGGGACTGGGAACATCCGGCAGGGACTGGCAGCTCCGCCTGGTCTGTTTGGGACTGGTAGGCCTGCCCTTTGCTTGCAGGGAACCTTGTGGGGACCAGGACCAACAGCTCAACTGGGGCTGTTCAGGACTGGGAACATCGCAGGGACATGCTGAGAGCTGGGGCTTCTCCGAGTACTAGGCCCACCCTTTGCCCACAGGGAACATTGCGGGGACCAGTGGCAGAGGGCCTGAGGTGCCTGGGACTGCCACTGCTGGGCCCGCCCCTCCTCCAGGAAGACCTAGGAAGCCTGCCACAGGCCTGAGCTGCCTTGGACCACATCTGCTGGACCTGCCCTTCCACCAGGAACATTGGACTACAGTGGAATACCATGCTGGCTTGATGAGAGGCTCAGGAACCCCTCACCTAAACAGAAGACCTCATCAGGCTTCAATCAGTATGGTGAGTTTCCCCACAAAATAGAGGTCTGTAGTGGGTAAATAGGAGCAGAATTGAAACTCCCTCCAAGTATAAGACCTTGGCTAACCTGGCAAGAGAGCGGGTAACCCCCTACACCACACAGAGAACATCAGACAGGTTGAGGAGTGCACCAATTTCACCCCGCCCCAACTTACAGGAAATTAAAAGAACTTGTGAGACCCCCAGTGACACAGTAGGGCCTCAGCTGACACAAACACTATAGCCAGGGAGACCTGGTGATCTGCAACAACCTGAAGATATAACAACAGCAGGAACTAAGAGTTGCCCTACATCAATACTTTTGGGTGAGTTAGCCCAGAAAGAATATAGGACTCACCCAACAGGCATGGTAGGAGGAATTCAGGAGACTGGATCTCCTTTTCATTGTGGTACCCTGCAATTTGACAAACATAAACCACACAGTAGAACCCTGAAACACACACTACAGAAACTTGTGACTGTTAAAATAGAAAGACCAGAATTTATGCAAAAGGTGAAAATGACTAAACGAAAAGGCAAAATGCAATGCCGAACATCTAGTCCATCGGGGCAAGTGCAGGTGATAATGAAATAGAGAACCCTAAAATTCATACACCAGAAATCTCTGAAAAGATAGCAAATGAAGAAACAAATCCATGAGGCTATAGAGGAACTCAAATTAGAAATAATGTCTTATGTAAAGACAAAAGTAACAACCTTAGTAAATGAGCTGCTTAACATAGCTAGAGAAGAAATAGATAAGAAACTACAGGAGCATGGGAAATTGATTGAAACTTTGAATGAACAATTCAGAAAACAAGCAGAATCTATGAAACAAATTGAAAGAGATATACAAGAAACAAAAAATTGCATTGAAAGCCTGCAAAGCCATATACATGAAGCTGAGTATAGAATTTCAGACCTTGAGGACAGGATCACAGATAGAGATCTTGAAAGGGTAGAACTTATAAAAACAGCATGAAATGACAATCCAACAGCTACAAGACGATGCCAGGAGAAACAATGTTAGAGTAATAGGCATTAGTGAGGAGGCAGGAGACAATGCAAAAGATATAGCTAAGCTGTTCACAGAAATAATGGCAGAAAATTTCCCAAACATGGGGGGAAAATTGGATATACAAGTAAGTGAGGCATATAGTATGCCACAGAGTAATAACCAACATAAACCCACACCCAGACATATAATAATTAAAATCTCAGACATACAGTGTAAAAATGAATACTAAAAGCTGTTAGAGAAAAGACACAACTCACCTATCAAGGAAAGCCTATTAGAATCACAACAGATGGGCTAGGGATTTAGCTCAGTGGCTTAAGTGCTTGCCTGGTAAGCGCAAGGTCGTGAGTTCAATCTGCAGTACCAAAAAAAAAAAAAAAAAAAAAAAAAAGAATAACAACAGACTTCTCAGCACAAACCTTCAGGTTAAGATGAGCTTAGAGTCAAGTATTTCAAGCCCAAAACTGTCTTTCAAGCCCAAAACTGTCTTTCAAATTTAATGGAGAAACATGATACTTCCATGACAAAGAACATTTAAAGAAGTTCATATCCACCAAACCAACCTTAGAGTGCTTAAGGACCTCCTAGACAGAGATTAAAATAACCAAAATCTCCAGAACAACAACAGAAAGAAATCACCAGGCTGGACAACAAAGTAAACAAGAGAGAAAAGCAGGAAACTAACAACAATAACACAACATGACAAAGTCAAGCTAGTATATATTAGTGATATCTACAAATGTAAATGGGCTCAATTCACATATCAAAAGAAACAGGTTGATGGAATGGATCAAGAAAAGGATCCCACAATATGCTGTATACAAGAAATGCATCTGACTCAAAAACAAATTCATAGATTAAAAGTCAAAGGATTGAAAACAGTATTCCATGCAACAGGAACCCAGAAAAAATCAGGGGTAACTATTCCATTTGCAGACAATGTGAACTTCAAACCTAAAATGATTAAAAGAGACAAAGAAGGTCACTACATACTCGTAAGTGGAAAAATTCAAGTGGAAGAACTAACAATTTTAAATATATTTGCACCGAACACAGGAGCACCCTACTATATAAGACAGATACTAAAGGAAATGAAAAATCAAATACACAACAACACAATTATTACAGGTGACCTTAACAGCCCACTGTCACAAAGAGATAGATCAACTAGACAAAAAAATCAGCAAAGAAATAATAGAACTGAATCATACCTGTGAACAATTGGACTTAGTAAATGTTTACAAAGTGTTCCACCCAACCATACCAGAATACACATTCTTCTCAGCTGCCTATGGGACATTCTCCAAAATAAACCATATATTGTCCCATAAAACATTCTTAAGTAAATGCAAAGGTATTGAGATTGTTCCATGCATACTATCTGACCATAGCACACTGAAATTGGAAATTAATGGCAAAAGAAATTGCAAAAGTAGCATAAATACATGGAAATTAAATAACAACCTTTTGAACAAGCAATGTGCTACAGATGAAATTAAAGAAGAAATAAAGCAATACCTATAATTCAATGAAAATGAGGAAACAACCTATTGTAATCAGTGGGATGCAATGAAAGCAGTCTTAAGAGGGAAATATATAGCAATAAATTGTCATATCAAGAAAACAGAACGAGCACAAATAAACAATCTAATGCTGCATCTGAAGCTTCTAGAAAAAGAAGAGCAAGTTAAATCTAAAGCTCATAGAAGAGAGGAAATTATAAAGCTTAGAGCAGAAATTAATGCAATTGAAACTAAAAAAATACAAAGAATTAATGAATCAAAAAGCTGTTTTTTGAGAGAATAAACAAAACTGACAAACCTCTAGCTAAGCTTATAAAGAAAAAGAAAGAAAAAACCCAAATTTATGCAATAAGTACCAAAAAGGGGGAAATTACTACAGATCCCATGGAAATTCAAAAGATCAGGAACATCTACTTTGAAAATCTCTACTCACATAGAGAGGAAAACACAGAGGAAATGGACAGATATCTAGAAACTTATGAACTATCAAAGCTCAACCAAGAAGATATAGCAATTTTGAATAACACAATAACAGCTATTGAAATTTAAAATGTAATAAAAAACTTACCAACAAAGAAAAGCCCAGGTCCTAAAGGATTCACAGCTGAATTCTATAAGAAATTTAGAGAAGAATTGATGCCAATACTACTTGAACTCTTCAATGAAATTGAAGAGAAAGCAATCCTCCCTAATTCATTCCTGGAGGTAAGTACTACTCTAATACCAAAATGAAAGAAAGACCCAACCAAAAAGGAGAACTATAGGCCAATCTCACTAATGAACATAGACACAAAGATTCTCAATAAAATACTAGCAAATAGAATGCAGCAAATCATCAAGGAGATTATACATCATGACCAAGTGGGGTTCATTCCAGGAATGCAGGGATGCTTTAACATATGCAAAGCAATAAATGTAACACACCACATCAACAGTGCCAAAATAAAATACCACATGGTCATTTCAGTAGATGCAGAAAAATCTTTTGTTATGGCCCAACACATGTTCATGATAAAAACCCTTCAGAAACTGGGACTACACGGTGTCTATCTCAACCTTGTAAAGGCCATCTATGACAAACCAACAGCCAATATTATACTAAATGGACAAATTTGAAAGCTTTCACTTTAAAATCAGGAACAAGACAAGGATGTCCAGTATCACCACTCCTAATCAATATATTGCTCTGGAAACAACAGCCAGGGAAATCAGACAAGAGAAAGAAATAAAAGGAATAAAGATAAGAAAGGAAGAAGTTAAATTATCACTATTTGCAGATGACATGATACTCTATATAGAAGACCCAAAAAACTCCATTAAAAGACTACTAGAGGTAATAAACAAATTCAGTAGTGTAGCTGGATAGAAAGTCAATGCTCAAAAATCAATAGCATTCCTGTACACAAACAAGAAACCTAACGAGAGAGAAATTATGGAAATATTCTTCACAACAACATCTAAAAAAATGATACTTGGGAATCAACCTAACTAAAAATGTAAAAGACCTGTATAGTGAAAATTATATTATGTTTAAAAAGGAGATTGAAGAGGATATCAGAAAATGGAAAGATGTTCCATGATCTTGGCTAGGAAGAACCAACATCCTGAAAATGGTCATACTCCCTAAACTGTTATACAGATTTAATGCAATCCCAATCAAAATACCATTGAAAAACCTCACAGACCTAGAGAAAACACTTCTAAAATTCATTTGGAGCCAGAAGAAACCTAGAATAGCAAAGGCAATTCTGGGCAATAAAGACAAGTCAGGAGGCATCTCAGTTCCTGACTTGAAACAGTACTACAAAGCCACAGTGATAAAATCAGCATGGTACTGGCAAAGAAATAGATCAGAGGATCAATGGAACAGATTAGAAGATACAAGTATAGGTACAAAGACACTCAGCCACCTGATATTTGACAAAGAGTCTAAACATGTTCACTGGAGGAAGGATAGCCTCTTTAATAAATGCTGTTGGAAAAATTGGCTCTCCACATGCAGAAGATGGAAACTAGATCCATGCCTATCTCATGCACAAAACTAAAGTCTAAATGGATCAAAGACCTAAACATTAAAACAGAAACACTAAATCTATTGAAAGATATGGTAAGTAGAAGTCTTGGAGACATAGAGGTAGGCAGAGGATTCATGAACAAAATGCAAACTGCAGGGGAAACACTTCAGAGAATCAACACCTGGGATCCCATATTATTGAAAAGTTTCTGTACTTCAAAAGAAATCACCATCAGAGTGAAAAGAAAATCCACAGAATGGGAAAGAATTTTAACCAGCAACTCCTCAGACAAAGGCCTTATATGAAGAACATATAAAGAATTGAAAAACATCAACCCCCACCAAATTCAAAGACCCTCTCCAAAAATGGGCAGTGGAGATGAACACACAGTTCTCAGATGAAGATATAGAAATGGCAAATAAATACATGAAGAAATGTTCAATGTCACTGGTCATTTGAGATTAAAACAACATTGAGATATCATCTCACACCAGAAAGAATAGCTGCCATCAAGAAATCAACTGATAACAAATGTTGGTGAGGCTGCGGGAAAAAAGTAACACTGTTCCCCTGGGAGTGCAGACTGGTGCAACCACTATGCAAATCAATATGGTGAATTCTCAGAAGACTAGGATTGGAAGCTCCATTCAACCCAGCTATTCCCCTCCTGGGTATTTTCCCAGAAGAACTGAAAAGTTCATATTACAGTGATATATGTACATCTATGTTTATAGCAGCCCAATTTGTGATAGCTAAATCTTGGAGACAACAAGATGCCCATAAACTGCAGAGTGGATGAAAAAGATGTGGTATTTTTATACAATGGAATACTACTCAGCTATAAAAAAGGATGATCTTGAGGCCTTCATAGGGAAATGCAGTCAACTTGAGACCATCCTCATTAGTGAAATAAATAAGAATCATATTTATAAATATCACATTTTTTCTCTAGTGTAAAAAGTAATAAGAAATGTAGGAGTAATAAAACCCAAAATGTGTAATTGCTACTGTAAAAAAGAGGAAAATAAAGTGCTCTAAAGGATATTAACTGCATGTGTGTTTAAGTGTGTAAGATAGATGGCCATATTACAGTTTTTGTTAGAATGTTGAGCAGAACTGTTAACAGTCTCGCTGTTTGAATGTCTACTTTGTATGCTTTAATTTTGTAATTTGAATAACTATTTCCAATGATGATGGTATGTAACTTATCAAGTGGCAATTTCTTAGTGTTTTTGATTTTGTTTTTTGTTGTGGTGGTTGTTTTTTTTTCTTTCCCCTTTGGAATTCTGTATTGTTGCTACCCTCTTTCTGTTTTATTTGGGTTTTGTTTCTAAGTAAAATATATATATATATATATATATATATATATATATATATATATATAGTTTTATTAGCACACTTTTTATGCAACTAATAATAATTATGAAATAATTAACAATAGTCTTGTGGTGTGTTCAGATCTTTGGGATGTCAGTCATCCAGCACAGAGAAAACTCGGAAAGGCTGTCAACCCTGGGTGCTGTGCACTGATGAGAAGTGTAGGCAGTGGAAGAAAAACCTTGGAGAGACTCAGGTGCGCTTCTTTGGAGATTGTGATTCGCTGGTTTGGTTTTGTTCAGAAAACACCAGTCATTGTATATAAACTCTCATACACCTGACCACATATCCCTATGGTTTTCTTCTTGCCTCTGTTATAGTCATTTTGATAAACCCATCTGTCACCTACTTTGGGCCATCTTCCTATTATATCCTTCCTTACTTTGAAGAACTCTTTTGATTCTTTTTCAGTTAGTGTATAAATTTCATGCACGTTTCCAAGAACAACACTCCACAAGGCACAAAGCTTATCATCTGTTTAGCAGAAACTTGAATGTATATCCTCTGCTTCAATAACTGCCTCAGAAAAGGACATTCTTTTTTTTCCAGCAGCTCTGTGCCTTTAAAGTTGTTGTCTTTTTTTAAAAGTGCCCACTTTCCCTTGCTGCCAGACTTCTCATTCTCTGCACCAGTTTACTTTTTATCTCATACTTTCCCAAGTATGTCATAGATCCTTCCCAAGTATGTCACTGTCTTTCACTGCTCCACTGTACTTTTCTTCACAATTTGATAGTGTTACTACATAAAACACAGAGGCGTTATACCATAGTGCTTCAGATTATGCTGAAGGGATAAGGGTTACAGGCAGGAAAAAGATAGATGTTATTAAAAATTAATGGGAAATCTTGCTGTGGCAGCCTTTGGCTCCACAGGTAGGCTCTATAGTTAGAGTAATTAGAAAGATAAGAAAGAAAGAGTAATAAGAGAGAGAGAGAGAGAGAGAGAAGAGAGAGAAAGACATACCATGCTCAGAGAGGTGCCAGGCAGCAAGTTACCATGGGAATTTATCAGAAAGAGTTAACAAAGCAAAAAGGAAACCAGAAGTTTGAAAGAACAAGTAAAGAAGACCTCCTCACCCTCCAATAAATGCAAAGGCAATAAGGAAAAGTCACCTAAGAACTCATTAAATATATAAAACACATCTCTCTTTACTTAATAATTAACTCTGAGTTACATTTCTATAACCCCCCCCACACACACACACACATACTTATCCATCACAAGGGCACAGGAAGAAATCAAATGACTGGAAAGAATACAGATAGAGATGCTCAGTTTAGGATCCAAGAAAGCCAGAGAGCCACTCAGATGGTGAAAACTTGGAGGTGCCCTTATGGTGGTGGGAACGACTAGTTCTAAATAAAAAGGATCTGAGGATGAAATACACAGGTAATCCATTTCTGATGCCTCCTACTTTACTCTCCCAGGGTAGCTGTCTTCTTTTTTTCCCCAAATAAATCACCTTCTTTTATTTTAAACTCTTCCTTTTTAATATTGAAACTGAGAGTCGTGATCTCAGCAAGATCCAAGTAGGTGCATGTTCCAGTACAATAGAGAGATGACATGGTGTGGTATACATCTCTCCCTGGGAAGTGACATACTCATCATTTCTTTCTCAAGTAGTGTGGGATTGAAAGGTCCTAAAAATCTACTTGAGACTCTTATCCTGAGTGGTGTGGCCTGAGAAATCATTTAAAAAGAGCGATATGTAGTTGGAACTGCTAAAAAAATCTCCAAATACAAGCAGGTGAAAACAATCAACAACAGAGACCAACAAACTGAGGAGTTGGCCAATAATTTGGCTTTTGTCAGGACTGGCAGGCAGGAACCTACAGCTTCAGAGGTCAGCAACCAACAGAATCAATACACGGTGTCAACATTTGCCGACATCAACAGGCAGCAACTGGCAGTGCCAGAAAACAACAAATGGCGGTGTTAAAGACATCCATCATTCACTGTTGTTACGTGGAGGCCTCAAGCCTAAAGATACAACAGCTATGGCTGGAGGACATTTGCACATCAAGCCCACATCCAAAATGGAGCTGTAATTTTCCAACTCATGGTTTCTTTTTCTTTTTTTTTAAATTTCAAAGAGAATAAAACAAAAGGGGGCAGTACAGAGCAGATCAGAACAGGACAACATAGGCAACACAGTACTTTACATTAAGACAACTGGACATCAACAGTAGCTAACACCATATCTCTTACTCTGCTATAGTTGAGCATAGTTTCAAATACAATAATATCAAACATAACATAACAGTATAAAGCCATGCATATAGTGAAAGAATTCCAGGGCTTTCTGAACCGAATAACAGACAATGATCAATGGGTATTATAATATCTCATTTTTGATAAAAAAGAAAAAAATTTGTTTGAACTATCACACATATTCAAATTCCAATGAGACACAATGTGGTAGACAGAACCAATGGTAATAGAACAAAAAAAAAAGCATGG